>AWOL01S0013301.1:27343-72986 GCA_000715115.1 Nicotiana otophora | reverse complement strand
TAGGTTATATATATATATATATATATATATATATATATATATATATATATATATATATGGTTTTGATAACATACTATATAGTTGTAGGAGGTTAGCAATGTATGTATATTTGATTTTCTTAAAAACTTTTATTCCCCCAATTTAATTGCCATTCTATATTTCTATTAACTTCCCCATCAGAACCCTCCTCCTCTTTCTTCCTCGTTCTATCATAGCTTAATTGCCATTCTATATTCGAATACAAGATGTATTATACACATTTTGATGTAAATACTTAGGGGTGTTCATGGTTCGGTTTGGATCGATTTTTTTTTAAAAAGAAACCAAACCAAGTAAGCCGGTTCTTAAAATATTGGAACCAAACCAAACCAATTAAGTCGATTTTCTATCGATTCAGTTTTTGTCGGTTTTTGTCTTAAATATGAGACATATACTACAAGCACATATTCCGGCGACTACATTTTCAACGTAACACTATCAAACTAATTGCTCTTTGAGAAATCTATCATTTACCAAGATATATTGATGATAATTGAATCAAATAGTGATGAATAACTCAATTAAAAATTAATTATTTTTAACATGAAATAAATTCTTTTACATAGCAAAAGAAAACTACCAATCAAACTAGAATGTAAAGGCAAAAAATTAGATTATTGTAATAGCAAAGGACTAGACTAAAATACAAACGACTAATACGTACCATAAAATTTTAGAAACTTTATATAAAAATATACATATATATAGGTGTAATAATAAATTTTAAATATCTACTTCTATAGCCGGTTTGGTTCGATTTTTTTCGGTTATTTTTTTTATTAAAACCAAAACCAAACTAAATTTGATCGGTTTTGAAATTCAAAACCAAAACCAAATCAAACCTAAAATGTATCGATCTTTTTGATAGGTTTGATTCGATTTCGGTTTGATTCGATTTTTCGGATTTTTATGAACACCCCTATAAATAGTAAATGTCAGTAATCACAGAAAAATATCCTACGGCCAATGAGGCCTAGCTCATTAACAAAAATTACGTGAAATTTTTCTTGATATTTTAAATTCCATTTTCATAATAATAAAATAATTTTTTCCTTCTAAAACATGGTTTTATTCTTTGTAACACACTATATGAATACTTAAAGAATATTAGAAAAGATCAAAGTTAGCTAATTTATTTATCCTGAAATAAATATTCGAGACTACTAATTTATTCCTGAAATTAATTTTATTAGTAATTAGTAATTTCAGAACGAATAAAAAACTGACAAGATGACAAAAGTTGATGGCTGTGTCAGTGAATCTCAGTAGGAAGCAAGCTCAGAAAGAGCCGTTAAGAGTGTACAATTGGACTTGTTTGGTTTGAGGGATAAGAATGTTTAATCTTGTATTATATAGTAATATTATTTTCGAAAATTATTAAATATTATCTATACATAGCTAATATAATGTTTAGTTCCAGTATTAAACTCATGGAGCGTCAATAAATTATTTTAAATGTAGATAGAACGTAAAATAAGGGGTCGATTGATATAATGGTGGAATATTCGTCAACTATTTCACCTTCTATATTAGATAGTTAATCCAATCATTTTAGTATAAAATTTATTCCTAGTTCAGTTAATACCTATAACCAAACATAATCTTATTCTTGTACCAAACGAGTCCTAAGAGTATATAAATAAGAGGGCATCAATTATTCATCATAATTATATCTATAATTTATTGGATAACAATTATATTATTAGACACAAACATGAATAACTCATGTATTATAATCATACATATACGGGCGAAGGGGACGGAAGGGGGGATTCATCCGAGCTCTTTTACCGGAAAATTTATATTATATATAAGAATATTTTTACGTATATATAGTAGAGGTTGAACTTCTCCGTTTTCCGTATGTTCAGTTTATTATATTTTGAATCTCGTTGATGAAAAATTTTGTTCCGTCACTATATATGTATACTTTAAACCCAAAAAAGCCTTAGATATTGTCAGCACAAATTATTCATTCTTAAAATAATTGCCTACTAATCTTTCTCTTAAAATAAAAAATTCTTTTAATTTTTTTCTCTTTTAGTTTTCTTTTTTGTACTTTAATTTGATGACACTGACAAAGCTCCACTTCTTGAAGTTGGACCAGTGGCCACTAGGTGAAAAAAGTCATATGATGGCTTAACATATTCATGTGAAACTACTCATCCATTAGCCCATAAATTCTCCTCTTTTCTTTTTATTTTTTTATTTTTATTTTTAAATTTCTTTGTTCTTCATCCAAAAAATAGGAATTAAGATCGATCTCCTAAAACTTATTGACTCGCCTAATTATAAATTTGTACCGAGTAGACTTAGTGAGAGATAAAACGCTCCTTATTTGAAGTTTTTTTTATCCTGGATTCAAATTCAATATTTTAGTTAAAAGTGAAGAAATCTCAACCACATCCTACCATATCGATGGTCCTAAAATATCGATTAAAGTGAGTTGCTCCGCCTAATTAATTGCATAAACACACATTAACACATTGAATAATGTTTGGTAGCTAAGTAATATATGAACAAATTAATTGAATTAGGTACTTTGGATAGCCCTCAATTCCTAGGTCATGAATAGCCAATTTTCAACCATGAAAACCATCTAATCACGTGTTATAAGAATTTAAGTACCAATTCTTCACGTATTGTTCAATGTCCAAAACTAAGAAAGGGCCACAAAGTTAGGAGATCATTTTGTCAATATTCAAGAAATGGACACCAAAAGTCCCAAAAAATAGAGGTGAATTCAGAATTTTTAGTTCATAGATTTTACAACATTCTCAAGTTAATATAAAATACTAATTGGACTAACAGATTGAGTTCGAGCTAATTATTCGGATATATTTAATAAATTTTCTAATACAAATATAAAATCTTGACAAAAATTATTTAAGTTTACGTGAATTTGTAGCCATTGCACTAAAACAAAAAGATACAAAGGGAAGTTTCAAATTGGTATATCACTTCTAGAAAAAGATACCTAAAAAGTCATAAACTACGAAAGTTCTGAAAACAAAATACCAAAAGCCCTTAATTACGCATTTCAAATCGTAATTCTAGCCGAGGCTCATGGTCATGTTCCTTATGTACTTGAGAAGGCAAAACTCTCAATATTTCCTTCTAATCCGAGGGTAATTTTAAACTACCGTCAAAGTTGAGGGTTAAATTAAAACCTTTTTCTAGAATAATTTTGATATGTGAAATCCACTCCTTTTATACCGGAGCTCCATTAGTGTCAAGGATAAATACGAGATAATTTGCTAACAACACAGATAAAAATGAATCAAAAGTGTTAAAAGAAGGCAAAATTGAACAATTTCGGATAGTATTGAACAAATTTGGACCAATTTCCTTGTTCTTTCTTTCAGCAATATGATTTCTAACCTGCCCAATCTCTCTTGGGCTTCTTGTCTCCTTTTATTACTGGACCTACAAATGACATAACATGGACTACAAGGCTTTAGGTCCATTTTCCCAATTGAAGAATTAACCTAAATAATCGTCTACTCAATCGCTTAAACTAAAAATAGTTGATGTATGTGTATACTTTTGTGTGTAATTACTATATAATCTATACTATGTTAAAAGAACGAAGGACCTTATCGGAATGTCGTTCGCCTTTTTTACCCTTTTAAAATAGAATTCACACTAGACAAAATAGTCATTAGATTATTCTTCTAACTAATATTTAGAAATTTAAAATTAAATAAGATTTATTACTTATTATACCTTTCCTTATTTGAATTAAGCAAGATCTCCTTATATTTAAGACTTCAAAATTATAAATTTTTTATCTTATATGAATTTTAAAATTAGAGTATAATTAAAAAACACAAAATATTTATATGTTTTACCTTATATATGAATTTTATACAACTGAACGTTTTTAGCTCAAAAGAGCTTGTATAATCATGCTAAATTTTAGGTGAACAATTATGATGTAAACATATCAATAATTAACCTATAAATGTTATGAGTATGATATGTGAGATTGGTCTATTGGCTATTAATTTATTCTTCGATCAATAATTTAATATAGATTTTAAAACTTAATTAGAAATAATAATTATGAAAATATTTAATAATAACAAGAGAAAGAGAGAGAGAAAAGTGATTGACAAAGTCATTTAACGCTACGATAAACATGAAGTGCAAAAGTTCGATTTTTTTTTTATCATTTGACAAAAACAAAATTGTAGATAAATATATATTTATAATTAATTTTTTATTTTTATCTTACGAGCGAATCATAATAATTTAAATCCTCAAAAAAATATTTCTATTGGTGATTAAAAAAGATAATTAAGTATTTGAATTGACCTTTTTTCTCCGAATTTAAATTAACTAACTAAAAAGATAATCTAATTTTATTCATTTCTAAATTCATCATTCATGTGAAATTATTTTTCAAGTTTATACAAATCTTAGAGGAAATAAATTATTTTTCCCCAAAAGACCATCGGCAATAAAGGAAATCAACATAAAAAATAAATCATTTCCAGTATTAAGAATTAAATTGGTTAAATGCAAACTTTAAAAAATAAGGATGAAATAGTAGAAGCCAAAATGTATTCATAAATAGATGTCAGGTGAGATATAATTTAATATATTTGTAAATTATATTAAAAAGTATGTATAATTATAAAATAACGTACAACTAATTTAACTAAACTCATCATCTATGCATGTTCATAAGATATTTAATACAACTACTATGAGAAAAAATATTTTTATCATTTAACAAATATTGCATTTTATTTTAACGTCGATGTATATATGTTTAATTGATAGACACTATATACACGTGCAACACACGTACACTAAAACTAGTATTGTCAAAATAGCACGAGCTGATCAGTTTTCGGACTGATACTTAAGAAATAGCCAGCGTTTGCAAAGTCATTGAAAAATAGCTAATATTTTATGCGGAGATAAAATATGGACAAAATATCCTTATTGAAACACGAAAAGTTCTAGTATAATATGCTGGATTATGAAGCTTTTACGTATAAATTTCTAGCATATTACGCTAGAATCTCATATGTAAAGAATTCGAACTCCAACATACTATGCTAGAAGTTTTTCGAATCGAAAAGTGACTAAATTTTAATTATTTTTGAATCTGTAGTTAGCGGTTGTAAATCGGGCTATTTCTAATTTTATTTAGATATTAGGAAAAGCAAATTCTTAATATGACCGGTTATTTGCAATTCCCGGTTTACATCTTTAAAGGCCCACTTCATCAGCTCCAAAACCAAAAAACAGAAAACTTCGACAGCTCGAGAACGAACACAGCTTATTGGAAGGGCAAAGCAAACAATTTCAAGCTTCCGATGCAACGTGCAAATGGATTCTTTGTAAATTATCAAACCCTACTTTCTAGAATGATCACTTCACGCCACTCTTGCAGCAAATTATTCATTGGAGGTCTCTCTTACTTCCATTTTTACTAATACTGTGTTTAGAATCTATTATTGAATTGTTTTTCTGACTTTCTATGATTCTGTTTCTTTGCTTATATCATGATTAACATTGCTTTTCCATAGGAGTGTTATAGTGTTAAGGGAAAAGGTTCAAATTTGGTACGGTTAGAAATAAGAGTCGGAGCCAGGATTTGAAGGTTATGAGTATGGAGTTCTAATAAAGTTATTGTCTTCTAAATTAATAATTAGTACATATTCAATGAATTTTACAAGACAAATACAGGGTTTCGAACAAAGCTATTGGGTTCGGTCAAACCCGTACCTGATGGGCTAGCTCCGCCCCCGGTAGAAATTGCTCAATTTTGCCTTATGTTATATTTTTGGTTCATTCACACTCTTGTTGTTAGCGTACTCTCGTATTTGCCCTTGACAGAGCTCCAACGTGAAATGTGTGAACTCAAATGTGTCCAAATTGTGCGAGAGAAAATGTCTAAAACAACTTCTGACTATGGTATAAAATTACCCTCAGTTTGGAGCTTCATTAGGGGTCAAGGGCAAAAACAGGACTGTTTCATAGCGGCGGGGTAATATTAATCCAAAAGTTTAAAGATGACAAAATTGCTCAATTTGGTTGACCATTTCCACTTGATTGTCATGTATTACCTTTTCCTGGAAGACTACTTTTGCCAATAAATTCGAATTTTTGTGTCTTATTTCCATATCAATCAACTATGCCTCAATGCTAGTAGACTGGCAAAGGGGTTCAAAAATTGTTTTAGATTACAAGTTCAAATCTCAAATGTGACAATCTATTTTTTTTGAATCCCCGTGTATAAATTCTTGGCTCCGCCACAGCAACTGATTGCAGCCTTTCTCCTTTATTAGGACCTGGGAGTAGTTATGCGAAGCTCACGAAGGTAGACTTCGTCATGTTTGCATCTTGACGTTTCAAAAAGAATGTTTTTTGAACAGTTGGGCGAGCTTTAATGCTGCAATATTTCTAATGGGATAGGAATGTCGTATGAAAAATGAAAGTTGATATCAATAATTAGCTCCCTTTTTTGTTAAAGTAGGATTTGAGTTTAAATGGAGTAACATGGTTAGTAAGGATTCATATAGCCGGCCCCAACTTGTTTGGGACTGAATCATAACTGTTGTAGGATTTGAAGTTCCCTGCTATTGTATGTCGTCAGTGCAGAGATTGTCCTGTCATTTACTAAAGGATTTGTGCTTAGAAGAGTCCCTTTTTTGACTACCAAATACATGCGAAGATAAATATCGCTTCTCGTGTCTCGCTGTGCTTAGTTGATTTCTTCCTGAATGTTGATGTAATAGTTTCATTCTTGAAAAATCACTGATCTTTTCATGTTAAAGATTTTCACTCTTACAAAGTTTTATGTGAGTGAAATAAAAGACTCTGGCAGTTTCTTGTCTCTTGTTTGTAGAGAAGGTTGCACTAATATTATCCAGAGTCAACATGCAAATTCTCTTAATGGTTTTTAAAGTTGGGTTTTTGTTTAATGATCATGAAATCCGCTTTTTCAATTTTGAGGTTCGGATACAATGAGTCCGGCCATCTACCTTTCTCCTCTTAAATACCAGACTTAGTTAAACAACTAGTTTCAAACTTGTGGCATGCGCCTACCATATATCCAACGGTGTACTACCTTTAATGAACTAAAATCCTGGATCGTGTTAAAGTTAGGTTCTTTCTCTGGTCACTAAATATGAAAGACACGATTTGCTTCGAAGGGGGAAAAATGGGTGGGGGTGGGAGGGGGTCAGCCAATGACATGACAGAGAGTGCTCCTTGGATGACAATTGCATTTTATATTGCTAAGTGAGCAAAAGCATAACCAAGATTAAGCGCTAATGATGGATTAGCTGTCACATGTTTGCACATGGTTATTTCCCATCAAAGTTTATGCTGTTGGATGATGGTCTTGCCGTTGTTCACTTCTATGAGTTGAGATAGTATGTGCATTCCAAAGTGTTTGACAGTATATAAGGAACCCAAAGACCAAATTTTTTTTGCTTACATTTATGATCAAATCCAGATGAACACCTTATTGTCATATCTAAAAACAGAATGACAATGTCAAGGAGAAATTTTCTTGGATCAATGTTAATATGATATCTTTGGTCAAAATGAGTCAGTTTGAGTCAATAACCCGTCTTTCTATGACATCTGATTTCTTTCAGGGCTTTGCTATGATACCAATGAACCTGTTCTCAAACATGCTTTTGAGCAACATGGTGAGATAATTGAAGGTAATGTGCGGATGCCAATAGTTCACTTTGTTATTATGACTTGCTTTTATATGGAGGTATAAGCTTATCCACTTTCAGTAAAAGTAATATGCGATCATAAAAGTGGAAAATCCAAAGGATATGGGTTCGTGAAGTTCACTTCTGAAACTGCAGCTAGCAAGGCTTTGAAGGAAATGGACGGTCAGGTAAGTGCAGAATAGCATAAGTTCTACTTCTATTCTTATATTTGCTCGTACAGTTTGTTTATTATGCTTCTCAGTTATTGGATGGCAGAAATATTCGTATCAGTTATGCCCACAAAGACATTGAGGGTTCCAAATCTCATCTTTCCTCGTACGTCTCTAGATTCTCCACTTTTTGTTATATTTGTTTATTGCTTACTCTTACACAAGCATAGATCTTTTAATTAAAAGAAGTTACTGAATGCTCTGCTGATTGTGTTCTTCCTGAGAATTTTCCTTATCATGATATCGTGATCTTGATGTACACTTGCCTATGTCTTCATTGCAATATTGAATACCTTCAGCTATGTTCATTAATACTCTGTTTAAACCAAGTACAACCACCCTAAGAATTCTTAAATGACTTGAAAATAAGTAAGGTTTCATTTTGTGACATAGGTGTGTGCAAGAACTAGCGATTTCAGCCGTGAAAGTTGGTACTGAAGATACTTGTTGAGGATTCTTCGAGGTTAATCTTGATTCTTGAGTTTGGTCAAGGGAGAAACAGCCACCGAAAAGGTCCTTTGCCATGATTTTGCATCGCGTTTCAGGTTCAAATCAAACTTTAATTGATCCATTTTCTTTTTCCCTTGTACTACGCATATTCATGTTTTGTGTAGGACACAGGATTGTTAAGGAATTAATTTTACAGCTGTTACAAGGGAACTATGATTGTGTTAGCTTGTAATTGTTTAGGGAGAAAAGCTCTTCTATCAATAATATATAGAGCCATTCAACTTGCTCAAAACTCTGAACGGAATCAAAAGAATTATTTCATTTGCATCACTTTGATTGGATTTGGAGAAGTCCAGATCATATTAAAGTTAAATGCTGCCTTCTGTATTTGCACATTGTTTTAAAAAGACCAATTCTTTGACATTTGACCCCTTGTCCCTGGCTAACATTTTGTATGATTTTGCAAATTTTCCTTCCCAGAGTTTTATCAAATGTTACAACGGAACTATTTCGGTCGTAATACTACCATATCTTCCAACCCATGATAAGTCAAACCAAACACGAAAAGGAAGATCTTTCACAAAATTTGAGCAAAATAATACTCGTTGATGAAATTAGGAGAAACTAATTCCTTTCGCCTGATGAAGATATACTATGAAGTGAGGCGAGGAAACAACAGACTTTGCATCCCGTTACACATGATTAGGGGTGACAAACGGGTCGTGCCGGGTCGGATATGGGCGGGTCAAAATGGGTAATACAAAAAACGGATAAATTATCCTACTCGACCCATATTTAATACGGATAAAAAACGGATTAACCGGCAGATAATATGGATACCATATTATCCATGGTGTCTTGAATATGATCACTTTTGGGAGAATTCCTAGTCTCCCAAACTTGAAGAACGCCCAATTTGAGGCTTTACAAATGTATAATAGTTATCCATTGGTTATCTATATTCTAAGTGGATAATATGGTTCTTATCCATATTTGATCCGTTTTTTAAAAAGTTCGTAATCCAACCTATTTTTTAATGGATAATATGGGTGGATAACTGCTTTCTTTTAATCGTTTTGCCACCACTACACATGATGAATACAGAAGCAATAAGCTATTTATTCCATGGCCTTTAGCATAGTCAACATATTGGCATACTTCAGGGTTTTGCATAGATAGGTGACAAACTTGATAGGTAACGGTGAATGATACATGCTATCATAAAAACTTGTACATACATTTTATGCCGAGTCTGTTTTAGTACAACAACAACTATGGCCCAGTCCAACTATAAAAGTAGCCAATTTATGAAGAATCCTCACGATCCTTGCCCTTAATCTTCCGGAAATAAAAGAAAAAGAAAAAAAAGAAGAACAAAATAAAACGAACTCAAAGAGCGTAGAGAAAGCATTGAAAAGAAATAGAGAGATGGATTATTGAACATTTACAACTTTACAAAAACCTAAGAAAACAACGACAATGTAGTATCCTGAAGAAACTTGAGATTAGCTATCATACAATCAATATAATTAGCTAACCTTCAATTACCAGAAAGAGATTTTGAGAAATGAGAACTTTTTGGAGCCTCAGATCTTTACTTTGCCAAATCTTGTATTGTGATAAAGTATAACCAAGGAAGTATTTTCTCAAGACTAAAATACTCTTATCCAAGAATATAATAAGGTTTAAAGCATGACATAAATGTATTAGAGAAGTTAGATAATTGGTTCAGTTGCCTCTGTGTACCAAAAGACTATGTTGCTTGGATCCTCAAAAAATGTAGCCGCACCCGTGTCGGATCCAAAAGAAGGAAGAAAAATCAAGAATCATGATTTATTCTTTGCGATCAATGGGAGATCGACTAGGATGTCACACATCGTATTGGGGCGGGATGGATGAAATGGAGACTCGCCTCCGGTGTTCTGTGTGATAAGAATATACCATCAAGACTTAAAGGGAAGTTCTATAGAGCGATGGTCAGACCGATTATGTTGTATAGGGCGGAGTGTTGGCCAGTCAAGAATTTCCATGTCCAGAAGATGAAGGTGACTGAAATGAGGATGTTGAGATGGATGTGCGGGCACACCAGGTTAGACATAATTAGGAATGAAGTTATCCGGGATAAGGTGGGTGTGGCCTCTGTGAAGGACAAGATGGGGAAGGCGAGACTTAGATGGTTCGGGCATGTGAGTAGGAGAGACACAAATGCACCGGTGAAGAGGTGTGAGAAGTTGGCCTTGAAGGGCCAACGGAGAGGTAGAGGCAGGCCGAAGAAGTACTGGACAGAGGTAATTAGGCAGAATATAGCGTTGCTCAGTTTACTGAGGATATGACCATGTATAGGAAGGTATGGAGGTTGAGAATTAAGGTAGAGGGTTAGGTAGCCCAGCGCTGTCCTTATTTGTTACAGCAGATTTAGTACACCACTTAGTGTCTTTCGTGTATTTTCGCATTTCTAGACTTCTGGTATTACTTGTGGTTGCCTTCGCTTAGGTTTTCTAATTGCACTACTTAGTGTTAGTTTTGTGTTTTCGCTTGATTTTACAATTGGTTTGCTTGTCATTGCCCCTTCCCTTTACCGGAAACAACCTCTCTGCCTTCTTAAAGGTAGGGATAAGGTTTGAGTACATACTACCCTCCTCAGATCCCACTTGTAGGAATATACTGGATTTGTTGTTGTTGTTGGTCAATAGTAGACAAATTATGATAGGGAAGGCCAGGATGTCTCTAGTCTGGTTGTTGTGCTGACTTAGTAGAATGGGATGTTGTAGGGGGAGACAACATGGGACAAGTGGAGAATCAAGTTGAGGATATCATTTTATCTGATAAGAGGAGCTTGAGACAAGAAAAAGAATCATTTTCACACATAATATAGACATTTTTTAAGAACTGTTCTACAAGTTGCTCCTCTGTTGCTTCCTTTTTGTTTTTTCCATTTGGAACTTCTTTTAACTTCTTTTTCCAACTTCGCATTTCAGATACTTGGCTGTAGGACCATTATGTCACTTATCTGAGTTTGAACACAAATTATAAGATCTTGACCATTGATTTTAGACGATTTTAGTTTCACATAAAAGATAACTGCATGTAAGTATATATACTAAATAAGAAGTTGAAGATCTGTATAGGTGATCCCAACTAGAAATGAGTGCTCATTTGAAGACTCTTAGAGGGTGTTTGACTAAGCTTATAAGTTGGTCAAACTGACTTATAAACACCTTTTGGCTTATCTATGCTTTTGGTAAACATCCAAAGTGCTTATAAGCTAAAATTAGTCATAAGTCATAACCTGGTCACCCCCAACTTATGGCTTTTCAGCTTATAAGCACTTTTAGTTTGACCAATACTTTTACTAGTTTATCCTTAATAACATTTTCTAATTCACAAAATACTTTTCTCAAAATAAATTTCTTGACTTTCTCTTCATTCCATATTCGTTGTTAATTCTTTTCTTTGCAAAGAAATTTTTTAATTTATAATCTTTTGAAAAACATTCTAGGGTATTTATTTCATTTTAACAAAAAATAGCTTATCAATACTTTTTTATCAAACAAATCAACTGCTTATTATCAGTTTCAGCACTTCTATCCAAACACGTAAATGCTTATTTTAAAAATTAGTTTCGGCACTTAAAACAACTTTTCAGTACTTCAAGCTTATCAACTAATTCAAACGGGCTCTTAGTATGTTAGAGATATAATCACTAGAGTATGTTAGAGAATTCCTAGTGTTAGATAAATCTAAAAGTACGAAGTATTGAAATATTATGGACCCAATGAAGCATTTATGATATTGAAGATTCATACAACCGACCTCAACTAGCTTGGGTATTGAGGCATAGTTGTTGTTGTTGTTAATGTAGTAACTTGGAAATAAGGCAGACGACATGCTAAAATAGGTTAAAATACAGTAATAATATAAAAATTCTTTACATCATATAGATTAAATCCTTTTAGATAGTAAGACCTTATTGCACAAGGAAAACCGTTGAAATGGGAGTAAGACCTTATTGCACAAGGAAAACCGTTGAAATGGGAGTAAGACCTTATTGCACAAGGAAAACCGTTGAAATGGGAGAGTCAAGTGATCTAGGATTGATCAAATTTGCCTTGTTATGTGAGAAATGAATGAATCCAACTCCATGTTCTTAATACCACCTTCTGCTACTGATATTTTAAGAGCTGCACTCAAATCCATTGCTCTGCTCCTCATTTCTTCTCCTTCTTTAGACACCATTAATTTTTCCACTGCTGCCTGCACCATGGCAGATGTTACCACCTCGTGCCTACGAGTCCAATCCTTAATGACTATGCCAACTTTTAAAATCTTCGTGACCAATATAGTATTTCGGGGTTGATCCGAATGCATTGGCCACGCTGCTATTGGCACGCCCATGGAAATGCTCTCCATGCACGAATTCCATCCACAGTGACTCATGAAACCGCCAACGGAAGAATGTGCCAATATTTGTAATTGTGGCGCCCAATCCCTTAACACGACTCCCCTTTCTTTAACTCTCTCTTCGAACCCTTTTGGTAGTTCGATCTTTCTTGATTGATCTTTCGCGAAAACATTCCCTTTATCGGCATCTCTCAGTACCCAAACGAACTTCTGCTTGCTTTTCTCCAATCCAATTGCCATCTCCTTGATCTGTTCATCCGAAAATGAAGTTGTCGTGCCAAAAGACACGAAGATCACGGAGTTTTGTCCTTGTTTGTCTAGCCAACTTAGACATTTATGTCGTTTGTTACTACCTTTGGTCCCATGTTGTACTAAAACAGGATTGAATGGTCCAAGTGCCCACTGCTTTGTGTTATTACTTATCTGTTCCTTGGACAGCAAATCAAGAAAAGGACCTTCTATCACTTTGCATGTGTTGTAAATCCTTCCTGAATTGAACTTCAAGTAATCGTATTCATTTTTAATAAATTTCTCAAATTCAGGACTAAAACAACCTTCAAGTGAAGGAACATCTTTTAGCATATTAGCATCAATGTTAAAAGGCCTGCCCATATTCTCCCATTTGAACAAGAACAATGTGAAAGCTGACACACTGTGAAAAGCATAGGCTTCTGCATTTGGTAAGTACACAAAATCTTGAACCACTGACCCCATTAGGGAGTCATGGATGATAACAATTCTCTGGCTATTCGACGAGAGGACACGAAGAAGTTTGGCCACAGGCTTTCGTAGATGAGACGTTGCCTCGAATGATGGTTGAAGATGGCAAGGAAATTTGATGGAAGCGTTCGGATTAGGAGGGGGAGATATGAAAAATGGTGTTGAGAATTCATGAAAATGAATATTGACTATAGAAAAAGGATCATGAGCTCTTAATTTAGCTTGATGAGTGTGTGTCTTGGTTGTAACATAATGAACTTTTATATTATAGGAAGCAATGAGATTACATAGTTGAAGAAGTTGATTGAGATGTCCTTGTGCTGGAAAAGGGACTACAACTACTACAATATCATGATTTTTTTGGCCATGGTTTTGGAAATGGAGATTGGAGGCCATTGAGAAATCTAATCTATGAATGTTTTATTTCAAAACTAGATATGTGCTTTACATATATATACACACAGAGATAGGAACTTTGGTGTTATTAGGGCCTATGTTTTGCTAGCAACTTGTCACAGGTCATTGCATTGTATTGTGTTTGCAAGACTAGTCGACGGCTGTAGTTAGGAAAATACTTACTCGTACCTGATGTTTATATTAAATTGATAAGTTTAACTTTAAGAGTCTCAAATTAAAGTGATAGTCTCAAACACTTAATCATGATTAATCGATACTCCCTCTTGTCCTACTTGTCACCTTAGCCTTTTGCACACATACTTTAAGAAAACATTAATAATATGAGTTATTTGATTGAATTGCCCTTATTTTTATTCTTAGATCTCTCAATCTCTTTTACTTCTTTGAGGAACATTTATTAGAGTAGAAAGGGTAAAATTGCAAAAAATATAAGTAACTCTTTCTTGTTTTTTTAAACCATAATTATTTTAAAACAACTATTTCTAGCCAAAGTATAACTAAATATGACGGAAGGGAGTACAAGGTTTATATAGATGTATTACACTCATTGATTTGACAAAAATAACGTGCGCAAGTAAAAGACAATCTGGTACACAAAGTATCTCGCTACGAGGAAGAGTTGCACCCCAGTATATGCAAGTAAACTTTTTTTTTGTCTGTTTTAGTGCAGACGATATTGGAACAGGGGTAACATGAATTTGTTTTTTATTCAAGAAACTGTTACATTAAGTTAACCATGTGAATTTGCACCCAAAATAAATAAATAAAAAGTTAACCATATAAATTGATGGATATAATTGAGGAATAAAATACTTGCAAATTCACACAAAAGCCTAAGGGCGTGACGCATGCCGTTAGTTGTACACTGCAAAGATTAAAATGTAGGGCAGGGGTGATTAGTTTGTCATATGGTCCTTATCTATTTTTGTGATGTTATTTGATATGGACTGAGTTTTAAAATGTACTCCCTTCGGTCAATTTTACTTGACATTTATATTAAAAATAGCTATTTATTTTTACTTGGTACTTTACGCATATCAAGAGAAGACAACAATTTTTTTCCTGTTTTACCTACAGTAATTATTACCATTTCAAATCATTTTCTCAAATCAATAAAATATGCATCAATTAATATGGATAACATGGTAAATTATGCACTTCATTTATTATTTCTTAAGGGAGTGAAAAGTCAAAACGTGCCAAATAAAAGTGACCGGAGGTAGTAATATTGTTCCGTATTGTTTTTTTCTATTCTTTTAAGCTAGGACCGCAAGAGCAAGATTGAGAGTTCTTGGAGGGAGGGAGCCGAGGGTTTATCGGAAACAACCTTAGGGGTAAGGTCTACGTACAAACTACCCTCTCCATACCCCACTAATGAGATTATACTGGGTTATTGTTATTATAAGCTAGGACCGCATCCTTGGGTGTCCGCAGAAATGAGGAGACAACCAATGCACATTTAGGGCGGACAATATTGCCCATCTTAAAGTACGAGCTTTTCCATTTGTTTCTAGATTTGAAATTTATGAGTTATGAATTTATTAGTAAACTCATCTCTGATCTTTGTTACTGGGTTCGTAATTAAATATTTATGTATATTAAATAATTCTTTTTAATACAAATATAATACCTAAGCAAAAATAATTTGGTTTAGTCGAAGTCACACCTAATAGGCTAGCTCTGCCCCGTTTTCTACCTATGCACAACATTCCACCCATCGACATGTTGAATATACTCTTTTTGTATCGCGTTCATTCTTTAATCCGTCGAACCACTGAAGTTAAAGGACAACTCGACGCATAAAGTATCTCGTATTCATATATGGTCCGGGGATGTGCCGCAATTCAAAGGTGTGATGTAGACAGCCCATGCAAGTATTAATTGCTGCTTTTACAGCTTAAACCTATGACTTATAGATTACACGAAAATAACTTTATAGTTGCAAAACCACCAAAGGCCTCTAATAAAAGAAAAAAGTTTAAAAAGAGAAAAATGAGAATTTTCAAATCAGTGTGAGAATAGTACAATGTGGTGTAATTAAGAATAATAAACTTTAGCTACTTCACATTGCAATTTGCAACTAAAGTTTCAAATTAGATATGTTCAATTTTGTTTTTACATGATGGACAGATGTAAAAGCAATATAAAAAGATTTGCGGCTTAAAGTTATCTATATGACTAGGGAAGCATGGATTATTTTTTTTAATTTGAAAATTGCAATTAGAAAACAAAAAGATAAAAAGTAATGTCGCGCGGTAAGGCCGCAGTTATTACCACTGTGGTCGGCAAGAGCTAACAATAAAACTACTGATTTGCTATTTTCAGCAAGAATTTAATAAAATATAAGGTTAATTTAGGGGTGCGAGTAATACCATATGAAGAAAAAAATATGATCTCTCCGCTCTTAATCGGAGATGTGTTATAGGAGCAATGGAGAAATTCCTCGTTTTACGATCCTATGTGGGGCAAAACTGATCGAATATACTTGATGATTAAATAGAAAATATGGACAATAAAAGAATTCATATATCTGGCTTTACTCAAATTTGATGCAGAGTAGTATATGTTATAGTAATATAATACTCTCTTCGTTCTTTTTTTATTTGTCCGGTGTACTAAACATAAAATTTTCTTTTTGCTGTCTACTTTAGCAAATCATAAGAGAATTATTATTATTTTTTCAATTTTATAGTAACCATTTTTAGACTTATTGAAATAATAGTCAAATTTTCAAAGAAAAATTAATTAAAAATAAATATTTAATTAGTACTTTCTTAAGGAAGTACAAAATGTATCAAAGGGATCAATAATAAGAAACAAGCTGCATGTGCTTCCTTTGGATTTAGCCTAGAACTAGGACTAGGAGGGATATTGCTAGGGGGTGGGGGAGAGGGAATTATATTGGGATTTTTACGTGTATTTTTAATATAACTATATATTCTAAGACAAAACATAGTTATATAGCGTTTTGTGTACTTGTTGCTCTTTGTTTTCTCTTTCATTCCTTTTATGTTACCTGACATTAATGTATTTGTCTATCCTTTTTGCTTCTTTTACTTTTGTCTACATACAATGACGTAAAAAACAACCTTCAATCTGCTATCTCTTGAAGTCCTTGTATCAGGTCTATACTATTTATTTAATTCTTTTGATGAAGTATTAAGTTTGTATATATGCTGCACATATTTTATCTATAGAAAAGCTTTACCTTTAGTATCTCTAAAATAGGTTAATTTGTAGTAGATGTAAAGATTTAGATTATGCTTCTTGTTTATTAGATATTGTGTTTTGCTTGTTGCTTGTTGCTTTGTGCTTAATTCATTTTACGCAACTTTGAAAATTAAAGACAGGAACACAATTTTTATTTACAGTCAAAATGCCAATTTTAGTAGATAAAAGAACACCAGTAACAATCCCTTTCTACAGATCCTAATGCATCTGAAGTTCTTCATTCAAAGCCCATTTGACAGTATCATCCATGTTCATTTCAGTAGAGATATGTTTCGTCTGTCATTAATCCGTCGCTAAATAGGCACAGACGAATGAAAAGAAAATTAGTAGAGATATGTTTCATCTGTCATTAAGTGACTGTTTATCAAGGTTTGTAATCATCATTAAGAGGTTTAAGAGATTAATTTTCTGAGTGATCTTTCTTTTTTGCTTTATTGCAGCAAAGTTATTAAATTGCTTTTTATAATAAAAAAAAATCACTCAATTTCACTTAAAAGAAATATAACATGAATTAGAAAAAGCAATAGGTGCAGAAAACAATTCGTTAAAAGTGGCACATAAAATGACAGATGATATTAATTAGAAAAAAATTTGACATATGAAAGAGAACAATAGGTAACGCTCTTACTGCTACGTACGTTTTCCTTGACTTAACGTATTCAATTGAACCCACACTCAAAGGATGACCATAAGCTTGGGGCTCGACGAAACGGAAAATTTCAGCATGTTGAAACTTCTTGGAGTTAGCCGTGAAAGAAAGATATCATGTAAAATTAGTCGAGATACACGCAAATTAATTCGGTACCACAATATGCACATAGAATTGATGAAAATATTAATTATTGGTCCAAATGTTAGAAACATGTGGCTTTTATGTCCACGTCATCAACTAGACACAAATCTAAAATTGTACTAAGATTAATTCACACAAAAATATTGGCCCTATCCTATTGATCTAACTTCAATATTATCCAATTATGTACATCCAAAGGAATCCTTTATTTCTTATGGTGGACTTTCTACCATGGAAATTCGGATCAGTTTATTTATTTATTTATTTATTTTTTTGTGTGTGTGGTGATTATAAATAGATTGTAGACTTCACATTTATTACAAGTTAGGTAGAATTTAATATTTGTCCCAATTAAACTAATGTTTATTTCTGCCGACAATTTTGTCGAGAACATTTCTAAGGGTTAAGTTTTCAAAAACTAACAGCAGATTTTAAAGTAGCACTAGACAGGAAAATAAAGCACGTGATAAAAATGGGGAGACAGAATCATGCATTTATGTCTATTTTAATAATGCTCCTCACGCATATCTCGACTTTTGACAGAACGTTAGCTAATATCTTCCACCAACACAAATATCAATAATTATATATTCATGTTTTCTCAAGTATCCAAGTACAAATATAATGTATTTTTTCTAAGCAGCTATAAATTTAATGAATCTAATTTCCAACACGAGTTGATTATAACCTTTCTCTACAATAAAAATGAGGCATTAAATTTTTTTAATTATTTTTTTCTATGCTTATAATTTATCAAAATATAAAGAGATTATAATCAATTTTAATTATTGCTAATATCTAACCAATTTGTTTAATCTCTCTCGTATTATCATGTTGAACTTTATTGATTTAGTTTTGAATTTTTTTTTTCAAACCAAGGCAACTGATATAGAAATTGTTAATGTTAATTGAATTAACACTTTTTACCTGATTGAGTTTGTCAATTAAAGTATTCTTCTACTTATACAGTTTTTCTTAGCACTTTTAATTCTAAATATAAGTTGAAACAAATAATACTATTGTAACTACTCTGTTTCAAGAGTCATTCAATGTTAATGATGAATTTTAATAGTTACTTATTAAAGTAGCTTGAAAAATGTCTGCAAAGGCACTCAAAGAATTAAGAAAAAATGTTCTAAACTAACATTGTAAAAAGATCGATTTATAATTAGATACATGTTTAATAATTGTGAAAAGGACCATGTTTAGACAAATAATCTGCTAAATATAATAAAAAAATTATTATTTAGTTAATAATGATCATTTGTTTTTAATATTTAGTAAGAATAATATTCTTTTGCCTAATCTGTTATTGTAAGTGTTTCATTTTGGTAGGTAGACCGCTTTTGAAAAATTAAGGAACATCAATGCGCCACTACAAATTACTCCCCGTTCACTTTTACTTGACATGTATATTAAAAATAGATTTTTATTTTTACTTGTCACTTTACGCATATCAAGAGAAGACAAAAAACAAATTCCTATTATACCCATAGTATTTATTACTCATTTCAAATCATTTTCTTTGTCACGTTTTTTTCTTCGTCTCTTTGGGCATTAATTACTCTCTCTTTGCAACGTATGTGACATACATTTATTCGGCACAGAGTTTAATAAAAAATAAATAATTTTGAAATTTATGATTTTAAATATGTCATAAAATTTATGTGACTATAACATCTTTTAAGAGGGCAGCCCGGTGAGTAAGCTCTCGCTATGTGCGGGGCCGGACTATACGGATCTATCATACGCAGTCTTATCTTACATTTTTGCAATAAGTTATTTTCACGATTCAAACCCGTGACTATAGCATCTTCTCATTAAAAATAAAATGTGACGTTTAAAATATTATTTTTAAATATAAAACTATGATTTTTTTTTAAAACGAATTAATAAGAAGATAGTGTGGAGCCACCCACAATTTTATATGTGATTCAATTCAAAAAGCCAGATGTCACCATCCTATTGGCATACATGTCAAACTCAATTTCAGAGCATGTCCTTGTCTTAAGTGGTTATTAGCGTCTTAATTTAATAAGAAGCTATTTTTAAGGTGTGAACATTTATCTTTGCCATTTCTCTTTTAAGGTCATTTTATAACTTAATTTTTCATACCAAGGTTGTCCGAGTCAGTTTGCGCAGCAGAAATATCATCCTTTGACCACTTTTCGGCTACGTCTTTGAAAAATAGTTATTATTCCGGAGTTTCAAATTTCACAAGTAAAACTTCGTGATAATATATTGAAGTATTACTTCTAGAATTTGAAATTTCAAGACAATAGTTATTCTCGATTACAGGAGTTGAAATTGACTGTATGGCAGCTTGGTCTATCAACAAGCCCAATTGCGAAGTAGTCATGTCTAAACCTAGCAAATGGGCTGATTAGGCCATATCTGATCCACACTAGCTTGGGCTGGCTCATTGTATTTGGAAGAATTAATCAAAATAGCCGATCATTTAACTTTCTAAATTAATATAGCCAGTATATATATATATATATATATATATATATGTATAGTATTTTATAACCTTATAAAACTAATGTGTAATCTATATATATACCGGCTTAAAAATAATTAATTTATATATATACCGGCTTAATCTATTTAAAAATTAAATAGTGAATAGCTATTTATCTAAAGATCCCTTATATTTGATACGAAAAAAATCATTTTCATGTAAAATGTTTTCCATCCGAAAGTGGAGAAACTGACTTTCCTTGCTATGAGCAGAATTTATTTTCCTTCGACTATCTTTAACTTTTAATTTTATATTATTTACTCTAACCATCATATAGATTTTATTGTTAAAATTTAGTACTTAAAAAATTCATTGAAAACACTCTTCGAATTACTAATATTATTATCAATATTTAATTTATTCTTTTTCATAAAATTATTTTCATTCATCAACCAAATACCGAAAATTTCTCGGAAAATATCTAATTCCTTTTTCATGTTTATCCTATACTTTTTAAAAAAAATTCTTACTATGTTTTATTGAGTAATAGGAATAAAAGTAAAATTAAGAAAGGAAAGAATATGATTCCATTATATGATAAGGTTAATTTAGTCATTTGGCATGGAGTTAACACTAAATCTTATTTTGAAATTAAATATCGAGCGCGGATAAATTTTCACTTATCTTTCAACATTAAACTACAAGAACAAAAGCACATTTTAGCGGAGAATTCAATTTAGAAATTGAGACGTACTTGATTGTCACGACGTATTTAGGAATAATATATTAAAACAAAGTATAAACGCTAAACAAACGAGAAAGGGCTACGACGAATCAATGATTATTGTTCATAAGGTCGTTTTTTATAGGCCAACAAAATTTTAGGCGAATCGGAACCTGTCACCTAAATTCATGAAGATGACGTGGATATTAGCACAAAAATATAAAATCGTCCTGAATTCCTGTTTTATGGCTGTAAAACGCCAAAAACGAGGAACAATCATGGCGAGCAATGACCATTGTTCATTAGGTCGGTTCTGATGGGCCCACAAAATTTTAGGCGATTCTGAACCCATCGCTCGAATTCATGAAGATGGCGTGGACATTAGCACACGAAAAATCGAAAATCATCCTTATATTTATGTTTTATAACCCTAAAACACAAAAAATATGAGGAACGGTCATGGCGAATCATGATAATTGTTCATTAAATCGTTTCTGATGGGGCCACAAAAGTTTTGGTGATTCAAGCCTGTTGCCCGAATTCACGAAGATGGAATAGATATTAACACATAAAAAATTTGAAAATCGTCTTGAATTCCTGTTTTATGGCCCTAAAACGAAAAAAATGAGAAACGATCATGGCGAAAAGATGACTATTGTTCCTTAGGTCATTTTTAGTGGGTTGACAAAATTTTAATTGATTTGAATTCGGTCACCGGGATGCATGCAGATGTCGTAGGCTATAATAAATGAAAATCTGGGAATCGGCGAAATTCCATTTTTATGATCCTAAAATACCAAAAACGAGGGGCGGTCATGGCGACACGATGTCTATTATTCCTTTGGTCGTTTTTGATGGGTCGACAAAATTTTAGGCGATTCGGGTCTGGTCGCCAAATGCATGCAGATGGAGTG
Source organism: Nicotiana otophora (assembly GCA_000715115.1). Lineage (NCBI taxonomy): Eukaryota > Viridiplantae > Streptophyta > Magnoliopsida > Solanales > Solanaceae > Nicotiana > Nicotiana otophora. Next base: position 50,918 of record AWOL01S0013301.1, on the reverse strand, counting down.
GGCTATAAAAATGAGGAACGATCATGGAGAAGTGATGACTATTGGTCCTTAGGTCATTTTTTATGGGCCGATAAAATTTTAAACAATTCGGGTCCAGTCGCCCGGATGTATACAGATGGACTTGAGCTATATAGCACACGAAAATTTAGGAATCAGGCGAAATTTAGTTTTATGGCCCTAAAACGCCAAAAAATGAGAAATTGTCATGGCAAAGCGATGACTATTATTCCTTAGGTCATTTTTGATGGGCCGACAAAATTTTAGGCTATTCGAGTCTGGTCGCTCGGATACTTGTAGATGGCATGGGCTACAGCACACGAAAATCTGAGCATCGAGCAAAATTTTAGTTTTATGGCCCTAAAACAAAAAAGTAGGAACAGTTAAGGCGAAGCGATGACTATTGTTACTTGAGTCATTTTTGATGGGCCAGAATATTTTTGGTGATTCGAGTCTGTCGTCCGAATTCATGTAGATGTAATAGAGATTAATACACAAACAATTAAAAATCGTCCTAAATTCTTATTTTATGGCCCTAAAACGACAAAAAATGAGGAGCGGTCATAGAGAATCGATGACTATTGTTCCTTAAATTATTTTTGATGGGCTGAAAATTTTTTAGGCGATTCGGATCTAGTCACCCAGATGCATGCAGATGGGCATGTGTTATAGCACGCGAAAATATGGGAATCAGACGGAATTCTAGTTTTATTGCCCTAAAACTCCAAAAAAGGAGGAACGGTCATGGCGAAGTGATGATTATTGTTCCTTAGGTAATTTTTGATGGGCTAGAAAATTTTATGGTGATTCGAGCTCGTTGTCCGAATTCATAAAGATGGAATAGACATTAACACACGAAAAATTGAAAATCGTCCTGAATTCTTGTTTTATGGCCATAAAATGCCAAAATACGAGTAACGGTCATGGCGAGGCGATGACTATTGTTCCTTAGGCCATTTTGGATAGGCCGGCAAAATTTTAGGCGATCTGAGTCCTGCCGCCCGGTCCCATGCAGATGGCATGGGCTATAGCATACGAAAATCTGGGAATCAGGTGAAATTTCAGTTTTGTGGCCCTAAAACAAAACAATACGAGGAACGGTCATGGAGAGGCGATTACTATTGTTCCTTAGAGCGTTTTTAATGGGCCGACAAAATTTTATGCGGTCCGGATTCAGTCGCCCGTGTCCATACAGATTGAGTGGGCTATAGCACAAGAAAATTTAGGAACCGGGAGGAATTCCAGTTTTATTGCCCTAAAACGCCAAAAAATGAGGAACGGTCCTGAAGAGGTGATGAATATTGTTCCTTAGGCCGTTTTTGATGGGTCTGAAAAATTTGTAGGCGATCCAGGTCCGGTCGCCCGGTCCCATGCAGATGGCGTTGGTATAGTACATGAAAAGTTTTGAATTGGGCGGAGTTCCAGTTTTATGGCTCTAATACGCCAAAAATGAGGAACGATCATGGTGGGGCAATGACTATTGTTCCTTAGGCTAATTTTGATGGACCGACAAAAATATTGACGATCCGGGTCCGGCCGCCCGGGCCCATGCAGATGGTGTGCGCCGTCTCACATGAAAATTTGGGAATCATGCGGAATTTCAGTTTTCTGGCCCTAAAATGTTAAAAAATGAGGATCAGTCATAGTGAGGCAATAACTATTGTTCCTTAGGCCGTTTTTGATTGGCCAGCAAAATTTTAGGCGATCCGGATCAGGCCGCCCAGGCCTATGCTGATGGCGTGGGCGGTATCACACGGAAATATGGGAATGTGGTAGAATTCTAGTTTTATGGCTCTAAAACATCAAAAAATGAGGAACGGTCATGGCGAGGCGATGACTATTGTTTCTTAGGCAGTTTTTGATGGTCTGGAAAAATTTTAGACGATCCGAGTCCGGTCACCCGAGCCCATGTAAACGGCGTGGGCTCTGCATACGAAAATCTAGAAATCAGGTGGAATTTCAGTTTTATGGCCCTAAAACGCCAAAAAACGAGGAACGATCATGGAGAGGCGATGGCGATTGTTTCTTAGGCCATTTTGATAAGTGTTACACCCCATATATTTGTACGTGAAAGTACGCCATAAGTAAACTGATGAAAGCTCGAAAATGAGATATTACATCCCGCATTTTTCGTACGTTAAAGTTTCGTCGTAAGTTAATCGACGTAAGTTCGGGAATGAGATTATTTTAAGATTTTAAGCATTTTATGCTATGTCAAACAAGTAATGAGTAAATCCGTGAAGGAGAGAGGATAAGCAAATTGAAGAAAATAAATTTCGTCGAAGTTTGACATTTTAGGATAAAATACGGCCCGAGCTAAAATACCCGGTATTTATGGACTAGTGACATACAAGGTACCACATGGCCATGATAGTAAGGTGTATAAGGTGTGTTAAAAGTGAGTAGTATTTTAAATAAGTTGAGATAATTCTTAATTATGTGGGTAATTGATTAATTATTGGATAATGGAATATTAAATATTAATTAATAATTAGTAGTTGTCTTTGGATAAAGACTAAGGTCTTTGGATAAGAAGTAAATCAACCAATGTGGCACCCCCATGCTAATTAAAGTGACTCACCATTTTGATGGAAAGGTGGCCATTTTTAAGTAAGAGACATGACACCTACGTGAAGGCCTTTAGGAGTTGGCTTCATTTGGCCTTAAATAATCAAATCTTATAACCTTCTTCCTAATACAAACCTTGCAAAAACAAATTTCAACCTCAATCAACGAAAATTCTTAATACTTAGCAACGTGATTCCTTAGCAATTTCCTACAAATTCCCACAAAAAATTATAACGTGATTTCTTCAACCAAAATCCAACGAGATTTCTTAGCACGTTAGCAACGTGAGATTTTGCGATTCTATGGGAGTACGGTGCAACATTTTTCAAGAATATCATATGGATATTTCCCTACTCCATGTATGTTAAGGCTATCCCTTCTTTCTTTTTGGCATGATCCAAATTATATAGAAGAAACGAGCAAACACACAGTTTTCATAAGCTATTCTATTCATAGAAATACTAGAGGTCTCTGTGTTCTTGATTCTCCATGTGACATATTATTATATCTTCTGCTCATGGGTCTCAGAATAATACGCAGTTGATAAAGTTTATCCGAAAGGAATATTGAGATTATTAACATGTTTTCATGCATTTCATTCATTTATACATGTATATTGACCCATGACCAGATGGCGTTATATATATATATATATATATATATATATAACGATATTATATACGCACCACCACCTGATCAGCTGGTATACGTTGATGATTCTTCCCACAGTGGCCTAGATGATATGATGGGATGCCCTCAGAGGCTTGATGATGTTATGAACGCATGTACTTATGCATGACATGACATTCATACGCATATGCATGACACTATAAGTATTTCATGATTTACAGAGTTATCCAGACCTACAGGTTGAGTCATTTACTCTATATTTCATCCATGTCTTTTATGTACTTATTTATGTGCCTTACATACTCGGTAAATTATTCATACTAACGTCCCTTTTGCCTGGGGACACTGCGTTTAAGCCTACATATATGCTACGATTCCAGAACATTATGTAACCACGACATCAAGGAGGGGAAGTAAGAGTTCCTGCCCGAAATGTTATTGATAGATAAGGAGCCAGTTCGAGAAGTAAGTTAAGACAAAGGAAATAACCCAAGAAGGATTACGCGGAATATTGATATAAGAATGGGCAAACGAGTAGTTAGCAGTTGATTCAGGAAGAGCCTATTTATGGCTAGATAGGAGGTTACAGATGAATCAACAGATTATGCAAGATAAACATAGTAAAACCCAATATAGTGAATTCAGCCTCGTAGTATTTTCAGATAGGAGTCGGGGTAGTTAAAGGTATCGTATGAACGTTACGGGAATAAAAGAGAGTGCCACTCAGAAGACAGTCAAAATATCAGTTCAGATGCAACCCTACAAGAACAAGGGTGTGGAGGTAAGTAACTACAAATAATTATACGCAAGGAAGGAATTCAATAGGTCTGTCGAGTATATAATGTAATAAGATCACAGCTTTACAAGGGTCAGAGGGTCCTCCCCGAGTACTACAGTGAAAGACTAGCTGAGGAAATAAGGAAGAAGGCTTCAACCTAAGCTCAGTGACCCAAAAAGGGAATGGTCTCATAACAACAGACTCACAACAACGTTGTATGCACTCCATAAGAAAGTTCCACCTACCTAGCTAATGGATAGGAAGTAAAAAAACCAAAAAGTGATATTCAAGATCTTATGAGTTGTATGGAACCCCAATATGTATTGGCACTAAGATAAGTTAAGTATGCACGNGACCAGGAAAAGTAAAAGCTTACGTTTAAAGAAAGCTGAAAAGGAACAAAAGAAATTATTCGATCAGTGATCCAAAGTTAGTTACGTTATGAACGCACTTAAGATTTTGGAGTACTATCCAAGCAGCATATATGAGGACAATCGTACAGCCGTAGAAGACTCCGGTATAAGTAAAAAGAAAGAATTGAGTCCAGGTCATAGACAAAGGATTAAATTATTAGAAGATTGTATCATAGATATTCCATAGCACCCATGAAAGGCTAAAGTAATAACTAATACCAGGAGCCGCAGATTGGAAGATGGCTTAAGCCTACATGACGGCTGATCAGAAGGAAGAGGAAACTAAAGAATTACATTAACTAAGTAAATCAGGAGTCTAATTATTGAACCCAGAAAATTATAGACCTCGTGATTGAGAACATTGAAGAATCACTCTTAATATCAGAGGTACAAGAGATATAGTACAGTAGACATATTGTATAACGGTTCTACGATAAAGCCAGTTAGAAGAATACCAGCCTTATGAGAAGTCAGTATGAATCTCTCACGGGATTGTGTATGCACCAGAGGTGCAAATATTATAATAGAGCTTCAAGTTGTGGATGTGAATTATACCTATGTGGAAGGAAGGTCATGAAAGAGATACAAGATGTGATGCAAGATTTTAAGGTAAGTAAGGTAAAGGTGAACAACGCACGAGATACTCAAATGCAGACGGTTGTGAATAGTCCATACTTTGGATAGGAGGCTAAAAGCACGGGGATTCATTATCCAGGAATGATAGCGGCATCGTCAGTGGCATGTATTCCAGCCTATGGTTTCTAGGTATCGAGGAGTCCAATTAAGAGAGTAAAGAAGAGTTAGAGACGTGATGTTCCAGAATGACATAAGGAAATCTATGATGCAAGCAAGTTGAAGGAAGGTCGCGACTAGTATAAATAGATATATGTAGGATGCAATAAGCGACAAGGTTTATGACAGAAGTAAGGATAAGAAAGGGCGAGTGAGAAGGTGATGAGAATGGATAAGTCCTCAGGATTAAGCCCATGAAAACAAGAGAGCTGATGGTTTCTCTAAGTTGTAGAAAGCTCAGTATAGCCTGAATGAACTCAAAGGAGTCTAAGACTAATAGCATTTAGAAGAGATCGAATGCTACCCTGATAATAGAATGAGGGTGTAATTGTGACAAATAAAGGATGACGTTTGGGTCTTCGATTGAGTAATGATTTGAAGGAAAAAAAAGGATTTCAAGAATCGCACAGGATTAAAATACCTACGTAAGTGAATCACATTGGGATGCTATAAAATACGGTTATGGAAGTATAGTATCGCCCCTAGGTAGGATCAGTTTAATTACTACAGATGTCCCCGATGAGACGTGATCCCTTAGCGGCAGTGTTACATAAGAAGTCAAGTTATTAGTGGTAGATTATGGATCAACATTAAGGTGAATCGGCAATAGATGGATAAAGTTCCAACGTATGAGAGGAGATAAGGATTCCATCCTTTAGATGAATAATAATAAGGAAGCATTGAAGGACTTGGATTTATACATCTATGATAAGATAAGCAACGAGAGTAACCCGGAGATTGGAGCAGACCTCAGTAACGATAAATCGAAGTAAGAGTTATGGTATAATATGGCTTGCTTAGATGTAGTATACCTATAGACACCCAGGGGGACAACTTGACATAATTTTGTATATGTTCACAAAGTGAGGCCTAGAGATTGGCTAAAAAATGGAGGAAAAAGGAGAGAAGAGTTGCATAGGCGCACATACAAAGTTAGAGTCGTATAGGCTGTATGATATAAGGTAACAACAGTTACCTAAATGGCAAGGAGAGTATTAAAGTATTCGCAAGAGATATGGGTTATGAAAATGATAAGTGTATCAGTCAATATTCGAGGACGAATGTTCCAAAGGGGGGAATGATGTTACACCTCATGTTTTCGTACGTGAAAGTACGCCATAAGTGAACTGATGAAAAGCTCGGAAATGAGATATTACATCTCGTATTTTTCGTACGTTAAAGTTTCGTCGTAAGTTAATCGACGTAAGTTCGAGAATGAGATTATTTTAAGATTTTAAGCATTTTATGCTATTTCAAACAAGTAATGAGTAAATTCGTGAAGTAGAGAGGGTAAGCAAATCGAAGAAAATAAATTTTGGCGAAGTTTGACATTTTAGGATAAAATACGGCCCGAGCTAAAATACTCGATATTTATGGACTAATATCATGCAAGGTACCACATGGCCATGATAGTAAGGTGTATAAGGTGTGTTAAAAGTGAGTAGTATTTTAAGTAAGTTGAGATAATTCTTAATTATGTGGGTAATTAGTTAATTATTGGGTAATAGGACATTACCTATTAATTAATAATTAGTAGTTGTCTTTGGATAAAGACTAAGGTCTTTGGATAAGAAGTAAATCAACCAATGTGGCAGCCCCCATGCTAATTAAAGTGACTCACCATTTTGATTGAAAGGTGGCCATTTTTAAGTAAGAGACATGACACCTACGTGAAGGCCTTTAGGAGTTGGCTTCATTTGGCCTTAAATAATCAAATCTTATAACCTTCTTCCTAATTCAAACCTTGCAAAAACAGATTTTAACCTCAATCCAACGAAAATTCTTAATACTTAGCATCGTGATTCCTTAGAAATTTCCTACAAATTCCCACAAAAACATTATAACGTGATTTGTTCAACCAAAATACAACGAGATTTCTTAGCACGTTAGCAACGTGAGATTTTGCGATTCTATGGGAGTACGGTGCAACCTTTTCCAAGAATATCATACGAATATTTCCCTACTCCAGGTATGTTAATTCTATCCATTCTTTCTTTTTGGCATGATCCAAATTATACAGAAGAAACGAGCAAACACACAGTTTTCATAAGCAACTCTATTCATAGAAATACTAGGAATCTCTGTGTCCTTGATTCCCCATGTGACATATTATTATATCTTTTGCTCACGGGTCTCAAAATAATATACAGTTGATAAAGTTTATCCGAAAGGAATATTGAGGTTATTAACATGTTTTCATGCATTTCATTCATTTATACATGTACATTAACCCATAACCAGATGGCGTTATATGCGCGTATTTATATGTATATATGGCGTTATATACGCACCACCACCTGATCAACTGGTATACATTGATGATTCTGCTCACAGTGGCCGAGATGATATGATGGGATGCCCTCAGAGGCTTGATGATGTTATGAACACATGTACTTATGCACGACATGACATTCATACGCATATGCACGATACTAAGTATTTCATGATTTACAGAGTTATCCAGACCTACATGTTGAGTCATTTACTCTATATTTCATCCATGTCTTTTATGTACTTATTTATATGCCTTACATACTCAATAAATTATTCGTACTGACGTTCCTTTTGCCTGGGGACTCTGTGTTTCATGCCCGCAGGTCCCGATAGACAGGTTGAGAGTCCTCCAAATAGGCTATCAACTCAGCGGAAGATGTTGGTGTGCTCCATTTGCTCCGGAGTTGCTTATTTGTTCGGTATGATTTAGATGCGTATTGTTTGGTATGCTGGGTCCCTGTCCCTACCTTTATGTTAAGTATATATACTCTTAGAGGCTTGTAGATAGATGTCATATATACAGATGCTTGTATGGCCTTGCCGGCCAAGGTTTTGAGTTTACAAATGATCTTGATGGCCTTATAGGCCCGTATATCACATGTATAAGTTTTTATATCAGGTTGGGTCGTCCTATATTGAGTATTCCACTATATTAATTCTGGTTAGCTCATGACGTCCCGTTTGACCCATTTGCCAATGAAAGTACAATAAGAAAGATATGTTATGTTGGTACTCGGTTAAGTAAGGTATCGGGTGCTCGTTGCGGCCCATAGGTTTGGGTCGTGACAATGGACCAGCAAAATTTTAAGCGATCTGGGTTCGGCCGCCCGGGCACATGCAGATGCCATGGACTATTGTACACGAAAATTTGAGAATCGGGCGAAATTCCAGTTTTATGGCCCTAAAACGCCAATAAAATAAGGAACGATCATGGCGAGGTGATGACTATTATTCCGTAGGCCAATTGTGATGGTCCGGAAAAATTTTAGGCGATTCGGGTCCATCCGCTCGGGCCCATGGAAATGGCGTGGGCTATAGCACAAGAAAATCTGTGAATCAGGTGGAATTCTAATTTTATGGCCCTAAAACGCTAAAAATGAGGAACGGTCATGGCGAGGTAATGACTATTGTTCCTTCGACCGTTTCTGATGGGCCGACAAAATTTTAGGCGATTCGGGTCAGACCGTTCGGGCCCATGCAAATGGCGTGGGCTATAGTACACAAAAATCAGAGAATTGGGCGCAAATCAATTTTATGGCCCTAAAAGGCCAAAAAATGAGAAACGGTCATGACAACACGATGACTATTATTCTTTAGGATGTTTTTGATGGGCCGACAAAATTTTTCGGCGATTCGGGTCCTGCCGCTCGGGCCCATAATCGGGCGAAATTTGAGTTTTATGGCCCTAAAATATCAAAAAATGAGGAACGTACATGGAGAGGCGATGAATATTGTTTCTTAGTCCGTTATTGATGGGTCGAAAATTTTTTAGGCGATCCGGGTCCGGCCGCCCGGGCCCATAAAGATGGCATGTGCTATAGCATACAAAAATCTAGAAATCGGGTGGAATTCGAGTTTTATGGCCCTAAAACATCGGCCAAATTTTTGGCGATCTGGGTCCGGCCGCCTGGGTCCATGAAGATGGCGTGTGCTATTGCATACGAAAATCTGGGAAGTAGGCAGAATTCGAGTTTTATGGCCCTAAAACGTCAAAAACGAGAAATATTCATGGCGAGGAGATGACTATTGTTCCTTATGGTATTTTTGATGGGCTGTCAAAATTTTAGGCGATCCGGGTCTGGCCGCTCGGGCCCATAAAGATGGCATGTTCTATAACATAAGAAAATCTGGAAATCGGGCGGAATTCGAGTTTTAAGGCCCTAAAACATTAAAAAACGAGGAACGTTAATGGCAAGGCGAAGACTATTGTTCTTTATGTCGTGTTTTATGGGCCGACAAAATATTAGGAGATTCGGGTTCAACCGCTCGGGCTCATGTAGATGGCATGAGCTATATGACACGAAAATCTGGAAATCGGGCGGAATTCTAGTTTTATGGGCCTAAAACGCGAACAAATGAGGAACAATCATGTCGAGGCAATAACTATTGTTTCATAGGCCATTTTATATGGGCCGACAAAATTTTAGGCGATTAGTGTCCGGCCACACGGGCCCATATAGATGGCATGGGCTATAGCACAGGAAAATCAATGAAGCGGAATTCTAATTTTATGGCCCTAAAACGCCAAAAAACGAGGAACAAACATGGAGAGGCGATGACAATTGTTTCTTAGGCTGTTTTGATAGGCCAGTAAAATTTTAGGCGATCTGGGTCCGGCCGCCCGGGCACATGAAGATGGCGTGGGCTATTGTACACGAAAATCTGGGAATCAGGCGAAATTCGAGTTTTATGGCCCTAAAACGCCAATAAAACTAGGAACGGTCATGGCGAGGCAATGACTATTATTTCTTAGGACAATGTTGATGGACCAAAATCTTTTAAGCGAACCGGGTCCGTCCGCCCGGGCCCATGCAGATGGCATGGGCTATAGCACACGAAAATCTAGGAATCAATCAGAATTCCAGTTTTATGGCCCTAAAATGCCAAAAAATAAGGAACGGTCATGGCGAGGAGGTGACTATTGTTACTTCGGCCTTTTTTGATGAACCGGAAAAATTTTAGGCGATCCGGGTCCGGCTGCCTAAGCCCATGCATACGGCATGGGTATAGCACACGAAAATCTAGAAAACGGGCGAAATTCTAATTTTATAGCCCTAAATGTCAATAAACGATAAACGGTCGTGGCGAGGCAATAAATATTGTTCCTTAGGTTATTTTTTATGGATCGAAAGTTTTTTAGGCGATCTAGGTCCGGCCGTCCGGGCCCGTACAGATGGCGTGGGCTATAACACATGAAAATCTGAGAATCAGGCAAAATTCTAGTTTTATGGACCTATATCGCCAATATAACAAGGAATGATCTTGGATAGGCGATTACTATTGTTCCTTAGGCTATTTTTGATAGACTGACAAAAGTTTAGGAGATCTTAGTTCGGCCGCCCGGGTAAAAATCTGAGAATTAGGCGAAATTCTAGTAAAATGAGGAACGATCATGGAAAGGAAAAGACTATTGTTCCTTAGGCTGTTTTTCATGGGCCAGTAAAATTTTAGGCAATCCGGCTCCGGTCGTCCGGGCCCATGCAGATGGCGTGGGCTATGGCATACGAAAGTCTAGAAATCCCGCAAAATTTTAATTTTATGGCACTAAAACGCCAAAAAATGAGGAACGGTCATGGCGAGGCGATGACTGTTGTTCCTTAGGACATTTTTGATGGGCCAATTTAGGCGATCCAGGTCCGGCCGCCCAGCTCCATGCAGATGGCGTGGGCTATAGCATACAAAAATCGAGGAATCGGGCGGAATTCTAATTTTATGGCTCTTAAACGCCAAAAATAGGAACGGTCATGGAGAGGCGATGACTATTGTTCCTTCTGCCGTTTTTGATGGACCGGCAAAATTTTAGGTGATCTGGGTCAGGCCTCCCGGGCCCATGCAGATGGTATGGGCTATAGCACACGAAAATTTGAGAATCGGGCGGAATTTCAGTTTTATAGCCCTAAAATACCAAAAAATTAAAAAAGAGGAATGGTCATGGCGAGACGATGACTATTGTTACTTTGGCCATTTGTAATGGGGCGGCAAAATATTTGGTGATCCGGGTCTGGCCGTCCGGACCCATGCAGATTGCGTAAGCTATAACACACGGAAATTTGGGAATTAGGCGGAATTTTGATTTTATGGTCCTAAAACGCCAAAAAGGAGGAACGGTCATGGCGAGATGATGACTATTATTTATTTGGCCATTTTTGATGGGCCGGAAAAATTTTATGCGATACGGGTCCGGCCTCCCAGTCCTATGCAGATGGCGTGGGCTATATCACCCGAAAATTTGGGAATCGACGGAATTCCAGTTTTATGGCCCTAAAACGCTAAAAATGAGGAACGGTCATGTTTCTGATGAGCCCACAAAATTTTTGGCGATTCATAGCACGTCGCTCGAATTCATGAATATGGCATGGTCATTAGTACACGGAAAATTAAAAATCGTCCTGAATTCCTGTTTTATGGACCTAAGCAAAAAAAGGAGAAATGATCATGGCGAAACAAAGATTATTGTTCATTAGGTCATTTCTGATGGCCTACAAAATTTAAGCGATTTAGCCCGTTGCTCGAATTCATGAATGTAGCATGTACTAGCACACGAAAAATTAAAAATCATCATGAATTCCTGTAAGGTTAGTTAGGCAACTTTAGGGAGCTTTGATGAGGTCATGAGGTGAGTCACTACATGGTATCTTGTTTTTTCCTTTTTCTATTTTTGACAAAAAAAATGAGGAATACTTGATCTAAGAGAATAATACTATTTTTAATTTTTTCTATTCTATATTTTGACAGGTAAATATATAAAGAGTCCGCATATTATCTGTTTTGGCCTAGCCTCTGGGGTGTTGGTGTTTTGTCTCCTTGAATAAAGAATTATCTGAAATTTTATACAATAACCCAAGGGCTGGTAGTACAAACCATAAGCTTCTAAGACTTAGAATTTACAAAAGCTCGTATGAAATAAATGCATCATCTGTTCGAAATATACATAAATAGATTTGCAACATCTAAAGCTACCAAGGACAATGTAACAACCCGACCAGTCATTTTGAGCATTTGCACTTCGCTCGATGGTTTGAGGGCATGCGTAGCTCCGTATAATGTAGTATGACTTGTGTTTATCATCGGTTTCGATTTTCGGGTGATTCAGAATTAGTTTGGAAGAATGATTCTCAACTAGGAAGCTTTAAGTTGAAAGAGTTGACAAAGTTTAACTTTTGAGTATTGAACTCGGATCGGAGTTTTGATGGTTCCGTTAGATCCGGATGGTGATTTTGGACTTGGGAGTATGCCCATATTGCATTTGGATATTTCTAGAAGGTTTCGACACTCATTGGCAAAAGTTGGAAATTTGAAGGTTTGGAATATTCATTAGTTTAACCGAGAGTTGACTTCGATGCCCGGATTGGTTAGGCTTGAATGAGACGCTTGGTTCAAAGTTTGAAGTTTATGAACTTAAGAGATTGATCTTGATCGACGATTCGTGATTTTGATTTTATTATACGTGATTTTAGGCCTCGATAGGTCCGTGTTATGTTATGGGGCTTGTTGGTATGTTCGGACAGGGTTCCGAGGGGTTCGGGTGAGTTTCAAGCTGGTTTCAGACCATTTCTAGGCCATTTTTAGTTGCCGGTTTTTGGCTACGGGGGTGTACATTGTGATAGCGTGGAATTGGAAAGTTAAATAGGAAAAAATAGACCTATGAATTTCGAGCATGACTTAATTAGGTCTTTTTATTCATTACTACTACTATTATTACCTAAACACAAAACAAACTCATTCCCTTAAGAAGGTTGTCACGCCATCCATCGTTGGGACGAATCACCCGGTTCACACAACAATTACCTTTGGAAAGAACCGTAGCGTTAAGAAAACCAAAAGCTTATTATTTACTAAAACATAAAAAGAAGCTACTTAACAAAACAAGAACTAATATGGAAACAAAAATAAAGAAGCTACTAAGCAAAAACTACTATAGATAGAATGAATATACATAATGAAAGAGAAAGAGAAGATATATACATACAAATAAGAAAAGAGAGAATATCATCAAATTATTACAGACCAAATGTATCAAAGTACCAAATGTGTCAAATAAACTCCACCCCTCCGAATAAAAATAATCAAGTCCCCAATGAGAGGGAAAAGGTGAAGGAAACTCCCTATGGCTCCTTGGACATCTCTGTGTCCCCAACAATGCCATCCCCCTCCGGATCAGCCAACTGGATCTCATTATCCTCGACTCTAGGTGTGGCTGGGTTAGCGAACATCTCACGCACTGCCTCAGCAGTGTCAACAGCAAGGTCCGGATCTTCAGACTGGCCAGTTGGTGCTACCGGTGCAGATGGGGCTACAGGATCTGGTGCAAACTGGTGCGGGTCAAGTAGCATGTCAAAGGGAAGATCTCCGGCTGTAGAAATTATGTTCACCTCTCTTCGGAGCTTATCCACTGACTTCTTGCTGGCATATGACTTCCTCGTCTTCTTTACTTCCTGTAACGACCCGACCGGTCATTTTGATCTCTAGCGCGTCGTTTGGCAGTTTGAGTCCATGAGCATCTTCACTTCAGGTATTACAACTTGTATGCGTGGTCGGAATTTAATTTCGGGAAGTTCTTAGCTGATTTGGAAAGAAAATTCTAATTTCGAAAGCTTTAAGTTGGAAAGATTGACTAAGGTATGATTTTTGAGTAAATGACCTCAGAATCAGGATTTGAAGGTTCCAACAGGTTCGTATGATGATTTTAAACTTGGGCGTATGTTCGGATCGGGTTTTGGATGACCCAGGAGCATTTCGGCACCTATTATGGAAGTTGGCATTTTGGAAGAATATCATTAATTTGAGTTGAAGTGAATTTCAATGTTATCAATGTCTGTTTGGGATTCCAAGTCTGGGAATAGCTCCGTATGGTGATTCCGGTATTGGGAGCGCGTCCGGAAGTGGATTGGGAGGTCCGTAGGTTATTTCGGGGCCATTTGGTAAAAGTTAGAAATTTGAAGGTTTTTGGAGAGTTTGACCGGGAGTGAACTTTTTGATATTATGGTCGGATTCCGATTCTGGAAGTTGGAATAGATTCGTAATGCCAATTATGACTTGTGTGCAAATTTTGAAGTCAATCAGACGTGATTTGGTAGGTTTTGGCATCAATTGTAGGAGTTTGAAGTTCTAAAGATCATTGAGTTTGAATTGGAGGGTGATTCATAGTTTCGATGTTGTTAGATGTGGTTTAAAGGCTTGACTAAGATCGTAATGTGTTTTGGGACGTGTTGGTATAATTGGTTGAGGTCCCGAGGACCTCGGGTGGATTCCGGATGGTTCACGGATCGAGTTTGAACTTGGAAGAAAAGATGAGGCAGCTGATATCTGGTGTGATTGCACCTGTACAAAAAGGGCCGCAGGTGTGAGGTCGCAGGTGCGAGGTCGCAGGTGCGGTTTGGGCAAAGCTGGGCAGTGACCGCAGGTACGAAGGGTTGTCTGCACCTGCAAGGTCGCAGATGTGGAGGTATGTCGCACGTGCGGGAGTGAGAGAAGAGTCTAGGAGCGCAGGTGCGAGGGTATATCCGCACCTGCGAAGGTGCATATGCGGAAGGAAAGGCGCAGGTGAGGAGTCATGCTAGGCAGAGGGAATGTACATGTATGAGGTTTTGGCCGCACCTGCGAGACCGCAGATGCGACGAAGAGGCCGCAGGTGCGAAAGTCGGGCTGAGTAGAATGCTTTTAAGCGGGATTTGGGTTCATTTCACCCATTTTTCATATTGGTTGAGCGAGTTTTGGAGCTTTTGAAGAATGGATTTCATCATCTATTATGAGGTAATTAACTCCCACTCTGAGTCTAATCCATGGATTTTATGTGGATTCAAGCATGGAAATTTGGTAGAAATTTGGAATTTTGAAGAAATACCTAGAAATTTGTATTTTTGGATTTTGACCACAAATTTGGGCATTAAATTATAAATAAATTATATATTTGAGTAAGTGAGGTCATATGTAATAGTTATCTTCGAAAAATTTCGGAATCCAGACACGTGGGCCCGAGGGTGATGTTTATTGACTTTTCGAGCGGAGTTGGAAATTCTTATAAATTGATTAATTATGAGTATTAGAGCATATTTTGATTGGGTTGCATCTTATTTGACTAGTTTTGGAGCGACATGCATCAGTTTGAGTAGTTGGAGACGGCTTTGGAGCCGGTTTTGGAATTGCGGAGCGAGGTAAGTCTCCTTTCTAACTTTGTAAGAGGGAATTAACCCCATAGGTGAATTGATTAAATAAGTGCTTCTATTTGCGGGGGCTACGTACGCACGAGGTGATGAAAGTCTGTACGTAGCTACTAGCTATACCTGTGTACGAGTAGATTTAGGTTTACATCATACCTTGTTAATATTGTTATTTGATTTGTGGTTACTGTTTGCCTTGAAAAGAAGCCAGATTGAGGTTTGCGTATTAATTGTCTTGAGAAGAATTTAAATTGAGGAAATTAAGTTTTCAAGAAGTTTCCATTTGGACTTCGTATTTTCTAAAAGAAATTGAGGAACATTATAATAACTTAATAAATTTATATTTGACCGCGTCGCATGTATGATCCGTGAGCGGGGTAATAAATGCATGATTTATTGATAAATTTATATTTGACCGCGTCGCATGTATGATCCATGAGCGGGGTAATAGATGCATGATTTATTGATAAATTTATATTTGACTGCGTCGCATGTATGATCCGTGAGCGGGGTAATAGATGCATCTATGGTTCGTGCCGTTCGACCCTCGGCAGTGCACAAATTATAATTATATGTTGGATCAGGTCGTACGACGTCGACATGACTTGCGCATGATTGTATTAATTGCTTCAGAAATTGTAATAATCGATACTGCTTCATTGGCGTGAGATATAAATTATTAAATGATGAAAAATGAATTTGGGAAAATTTCTTATTAACAAAAGAATTGCTTAATTATTTCATGATATTGAGCTTACAGCCGTTCTACGTGATCCATGCTTAATTATATCATTGGTATATTAATTATAGCCCATAGTAATTGTCCGAGTCGACCCCTCGTCACTACTTCTTCGAGGTTAGGCGGGATACTTAGTGGGTACACATTGATTTACGTACTCATACTACACTTGTTGCACATTTTTGTGTAGGTATATATATGTTTAGAGGCCTTGTAGGCGCAGAGGTGCGGTTATTGCGGGGACTTAGGTGAGCTGCACTCTCTACTACGATCCGCAGCAGCAGAGTCTCCTTCGGAGTATTTATATTTCTCCTGTCCATATTTGTATTCCAGACAGATGTTGTATTTTATTTTCCTTCCTAGTTAATACACATGCACTTGTGACACCGGGTTTTGGGGTGATTATGAGTGTCTTGTATTGAACTTGTTGAAAACATTATATTGTATCTTGTAAATTCCACCCTTTACTATTTAATTGAAGGAAAAATATGATTTCAAAATATTAAAACGAGATTCAAATTGAGTATTTATTGTTGGCTTGCCTGACAGCGGTGTCCGGCGCCATCATGACCTTAAATGGATTTTGAGCTGTGACAACATGGTATCAGATCACTAGGTTTACTTAGGTCTCACGAGTCATGAGCGAGTCTAGTAGAGTCTTGCGGATCGGTACGGAGACGTCTGTACTTATCTTCGAGAGGCTACCGGGATGATAGGAGCACTTCCCTTCTTAATTCCTCATCGTGCGATTTGATTCCTTTTAGGCTTATGCCTTCTTTTCCTTCCTGTTCAATCTTGTGCGATGTGAAGCGCTTGTTATAAATTTGTAAATTGAGGAATTTTAACGGTACTGCGGATATGGTGCAGGATGTTTCTCCCTGCATATTTGACTGGACTATGTTGTCGCCTTGTGGAAGGATATTCTGTCATCTCAGCTCAGTAGCTATATTTCTGATGGTTTTGGGGCTGTGCACCAATTGTTATGATGTTCGAGTTGTTATCGCACAATATTAAATTAATGGTAGGATACTTTTCTACGTGTAGGGGCAATGAATAAATTGAAAGGAGGTTCTTCTCAATTCGTGATTCAGAGGTTCAATGTTTTATTTCCAGCAGAGGGAAAGACAATCAGACTTAGAATGTTCAGGTTGGATTTATGGAATAATGAGACTTGGTATGTTCAAGTGTGGTCGAATATTCATCCGAGATGTGGTGTCGTCGTCCTTGATTAAATGTGTTAAGTTCGCTGGTGTTATGGCCTTCTTCAAATCACCTTTGGGGCAGAGTATTGTGAATGGTGCCGGGGAAGCGGTTGTCAGATGTCGTAGCGTGTTGTGGTTCAGAATCAAATCAGTAATCCTAATTTTGATGGATCAAGGAAGATGATCTTCGGGGAGGTTTAGAGTTGGCGGCTATCTGTTGGTTCGGGTGCTACGAAGATGAATTTTGAGTTAAGGCAACAACTGGGCAGCAAAGGATGAGGAAGGATATGTGAGAGGTGTCTTGCGGTGGTTAAACTTCTAGAAGGCCAAGTGTAAGGAAATAGAAGTCGAGTAGTCGCTTAGAAGAGAGGGTTTGAACAAAAGTGGGAGAGTGCCAGAGTATCATACGAGTTCTGTGGTAGGAGAGCCACACGCCTTAGGGGAAGATAAAGTGATTTGGGATTTAAGGTGGACATTGACTAGGTCTACGGTCTTAATTTGGAATATGGGCAGCTACATTGAGGAAGATTGGGTGTGACAAGAGGGAGTTGCTTAACCTGAAGCAGGATACAACACGACTATGGATGGGAATGTATTGTCGCACCCTTAGTTGATGTCCATGAGGAGTGAACGGACTTGTACAGGTGGTGAATGAGCACGGGATCAGGATGGTTTATTGGCTTCGTGGTAATTGTACTCAGGGCAGCGTTGTTGGAGGATGTCGGCATGGAATTTCCACAGGTGGGATATCTCCTGTGAGCAGGTTAGCGGTTGCGTGGTGTTGATGAAGCTTCTATGAAGAATTTTACTGGTTATCCAGTAAGAGGTCGAATATGTGAATGTGGCTAGTGATTCAGAATGTTCATGAAATGTTTAACATAATGAATCTTGGCGGGTTCCAGGGTTATGCAATGGTAGCTTCAGGCTAAGTGGAAGAGCCTCACCATATGTGATTGGATCGTGTAGTTGTCAATTAGTGCGGTTTTCGGTTATCGGTGAATTGGTGGGTTACCATGATTAAGGAAAAGAAAACATTAGAGGTAGATCGAGCAAGGGATTTGAGGAATGTGTGCTATATTTGGCCTTATCAATTCGTGTTCAGGTTTTGGGAAGACTCAGAGTCTATGCTTCATGTGGAAGTGGTGTATAAGAAAAGAAATTCAGTCGGTTGCTTCTTCGAGAGGGTGTTCATATGCTAACAGGGCCTTGGAGTTTGATTATATTCAAGGACAAGTCAGAGTGGGTGACTCTCAACAATGGTCCTAATGGATTCAAAGGTTAAAGTGTGGTGCCTAAGGATTTCGAGTCTGTAGTATGGATAGGTATCCAGTTGTTGTAGCGGATTATGAAAGGTGGATTGAAGTGTTCTACATTAGCTTCAGTCTGCGGTGTGGCATTTGAGGAATGGGAAGAAGTAACTTCGGATTCGCGAAAGGGCCTTGCAGAACGGGTGTACCATTTGGCGATGCTATTGTGCGCTTAAGGAGAACATGAAACAGTTCATAGGTATTGAGACAATGTGATCTTGTGAAATGGGGTCACTCAGGACGAGTGCGGATTTAGTTCTTTACGTTTTAATGGAGCTATTATTATTATTATTATTATTATTATTATTATTATTATTATTATTATTATTATTATTATTATTATTATTATTATTATTTCTAAGGCAAATAGAGAATAAATTGGAAGAAGTGGGTCAGTTAGTAATGGTTAAATCAACATGATTGTGGAAGTGATAAGTTTCTTTAGCGTAAAGTTTTACAGGTAGTTGTGGCGGTACGTGCGAGGCTTGACGGCCGTCGTAAATTGATTTATTCAGAGGTATTCGTTTATAATGCCCTGTTATGTGTAGATGGATCCCGGGAGGGACATGGTGGTTTAGATCGCTACGTAGGGGTTGTATTTTCTGTGATTATGGGAATTCACTCACGTGTGGCAAGGGTTCTCTTGAAATGAGTTAAATGAAAGGTTTCCATATATAAAATGTGTACCCTATTGGTGATTCGGGAGTTATGATGAAATTCTTGTACTCTTGCGTACTGGTATGTTAGGTGCAGAGAGAAGCATGGGAATTGGAGGTTGAGGATCAAGGTTGAAGTTGAGGTCGACAAGAATGTCAAGGGGTCGGATAAGCCGGGAAGAATTCAGATGTTTATAGTAAGCTGGTAGTTCTTTTTGCGTCACCTAAGATCGGTGTCATGTGTAAGAGGCTCTATATATTGAGTTGCAGATTTTTGATTTGCTTTATAGCATTAGAGTGCCCGACAGTATGGAGGTGCATATTTGTTACCTGGTGCAGAAAATTGTGGGAGTGCGTCCCACGGGAAGATTGTATAGATGTGACATGTAGTCACCTGATTGATTAAAGATTTAAAATCAAGTATGAAGATTGTGGTACTATCGCTAATGTGAGAATTTATGCCTGAAGGGCGCTCGGTTCATTTGATTGTAGATTGTGGAAGTTTATTCCAGATTGACGGTTGTTCTTGTGTGTCATGGGAAAAAGGGTTATTGTGGATCTTTGAAAGGTTATTATCCCAGTGCTGTACGATCTGAATCGGCTTGAGGTCCGAGGATGGATCTAAATGTAAATGTGGGCTCTATATCAGGCCGGATGTGTTCATTCAGCATAGCATCATTTTTGGAGGGATCTTCAGGCCTTGGATGTTATTTATGTCGTCAGCTATTTCATGTAATACTCTATTGTGCCATGTGGGTTGTGAGACGATTTGAATATTCGCACTCGTATTGAGATCCCGTATAGTTTGTGGTATAATGTGAGCAGGATGGCTCTCGAGATACAGATCATATGTCGCACCTTAGTTGTGCTTGAGTTTTATAGCATATGACGTTACCCGTCTTCCCAGGGTTTGCATTATGCACTTGGCGTGCTTATGGTTGATATTTGGGCATTTCGTGAGTATAAGCATTACGGCTCGATGTGTGTTTTCTTTAGATTATTATGTGTGGATCGGGTGGTATGCCACCACGGGTATATGGTTGGATTGGGTGGTACGCCGCCTCAGATATGTTGTTTGGATCGGGTGGCATGCTACCACGGGTATCATGTGTGGATCGGGTTGTACAGTTCGCCATATCTATCTGTATGTGTTTTGTTTCTCATTTTCTGGGGATAGTTCGTAACATCTTTTCAGTTATTTAAATTAGCTACGCGGGTTGAGTAATTCTTTCCAGAGTTCATTTTCCTTATGTATCGCATTCGAGTCCGTAGCTTATTAGCACATTATGGCATCATATGAGGCTTTTGCAATGTCGAAGGTGTCTTGTTCCCTGAGCAGCTTGTACTGGGGTGAGATGAGATTATTGGACTAGGGATTAGTGCGATCAGAATTTATATGATGCATATTAAAGAGTAAATATTGTTATTCCGTCCATAATGAGGTAATGGTTCTTGTCGGGAGGAGAGACTCCATAAATTGTAATTCAGCGGGTGGCTATGAATTCTACATATATTCTCTGTCGTGGCAGTATTGCGATAGTTTAAGCAAGGCTTAATTGGTCATGAGGTACACTACGGGCTTCGATTAGAGGAAATTTTAGCTAATGTGCTTTGGAAAGACTGCCCTGGGCAAATGTGTTACGTGGTGCATGGTAAGAATTCAGTGAGAGTGTACCATCATGTGGTGATTGAAACGGTGTTCATATGTTGAAAGCAGGCCGGTGGAGAGTTTCAGATGTTGGAATTTGGCTCTAAGGCTTATTTGATCAAATAAAAGGGAGAATCTTTAGATTAGCTCAAGCTAATGTGCTCAGCTGGGTTGTGGTATCACGGGTAGGTGCACGAGGTGTTAAACAATGATTTCAGACAACTCCAGAGCAGTTCTTACCACGTTCGAGGACGAACGTATGTTTAAGTGGGAGAGAATGTAACGACCCGATCGGTCATTTTGAGCTCTAGCACGTCATTTGGTAGTTTGAGGCCCTGAGCAACTTTACTTCGGGTATTACGACTTGTACGCGTGGCCAGAATTTAATTTCGGGAAGTTCAGAGTTGATTTGGAAAACAAATTCTAATTTCGGAAGCTTTAAGTTGGAAAGATTAACTAAGGTGTGAATTTTGAGTAAATGACCTCGGAATCGGGATTTGAAGGTTTCAACAGGTTCGTATGATGATTTTAGACTTGGGCGTATGTTCCGATCGGGTTTTGGATGACCCGAGAGCGTTTCGGCGCCTATTATGGAAGTTGGCATTTTGGAAGAATTTCATTAATTTGAGTTGAAGTGCATTTCAATGTTATCAATGTCCATTTGGGATTCTGAGTCTGGAAATAGCTTCATATGGTAATTTCGGTATTGGGAGCGCGTCCGGAAGTGGATTTGGAGGTCCGTAGGTCATTTCGGGGTCATTTGGTGAAAGTTAGAAATTTGAAGGTTTTTGGAGAGTTTGACCGGGACTGGACTTTTTGATATCGGGGTCAGATTCCGATTCCAGAAGTTGAAATAGGTATGTAATGCCAATTATGACTTGTGTGCAAAATTTAATATCAATCGGACGTGATTTGGTAGGTTTCGACATCAATTGTAGGAGTTTGAAGTTCTAAAGTTCATTGAGTTTAAAATGGAGGGTGATTCGCAGTTTCGATGTTGTTGGATGTGATTTAAAAGCTCGACTAAGTTTGTAATGTGTTTTGGGACATGTTGGTATAATTGGTTGAGGTCACGAGGGCCTCGGGTGGATTCCTGATGGTCAACGGATCGAGTTTGGATTTGGAAGAAAAGATGAGGCAGCGGATATCTGGTGTGATCGCACCTGCGCAAAAAGGGCCGCAAGTGCGAGCCAATGGTCACAAGTGCGGTTTGGGTGAAGCTGGGCAGTGACCGCGAGTGCGAAGGGTTGCCGCACCTGCGAGACCGCAGATGCGACGAAGAGGCCGCAAGTGCGAAAGTCGGGCTGGGCAGAATGCTTTTATGCAGGGTTTAGGTTCATTTCACCCATGTTTCATTTTGGTTGGGCGATATTTGGAGCTTTTGAAGAGGGGATTTCATCATCTATTATAAGGTAAGTAACTCCCACCTACAAATATATGGTTTTTATGTGGATTCAAGCATGGAAATTTGGTAGAAATTTGGGATTTTGAAGAAATACCTAGAAATTGGTATTTTTGGATTTTGACCATGAATTTGGAAATAAAGTATATATTTGAGTTCGTGAGATCATGTGTAATTGTTATCTTCGAAATATTTCGGAATCCGGGCACGTGGGCCCGGGGTGATTTTTATCGACTTTTCGAGCGGAGTTGGAAATTGTTGTAAATTGATTAATTATGAGTATTAGAGCATATTTTGATTGGGTTGCATATTATTTGACTAGTTTTGGAACGACGAGCATCAGTTTGAGTTGTTGGAGCGGCTTTGGAGCCGGTTATGGAATTGCAGAGCGAGGCAAGTCTCCTTTCTAACCTTGTAAGAGGAAATTAACCCCATAGGTGAATTGATTAAATATGTGATTCTATTTGCGGGAACTACGTACGTACGAGGTGACGAGAGTCCGTACGTAACTACTAGCTATGCCTATGTCCGAGTAGTTTTAGGTTTATATCATGCCTTGTTGATATTGTTATTTGATTTGTGGTTACTGTTTGCCTTGAAAAGAAGCTAGATTGAGGTTTGCATATTAATTGTCTTGAGAAGAATTCAAATTGAGGAAATTAAATTTTCATTTGGACTTCGTATTTTTGAAAAGAAATTGAGGAACATTATAATAACTTAATAAATTTATATTTGACCGCGTCGCATGTATGATCTGCGAGCGGAGTAATAGATGCATGATTTATTGATACATTTATATTTGACTGCGTCGCATGTATGATCCACGAGCGGGGTAATAGATGCATCTATAGTTCGTTCCGTTCGACCCTCAGCAATGCACAATTTATAATTATATGTTGGATCGGGCCGTACGACCTCGGCATGACTTGCGCATGATTGTATTAATTGCTTTGGAAATTGTAATAATCGATACTGCTTTATTGGCCTAAGATATAAATTGTTAAATGATAAAAAATGAATTTGGGGAAATTTCTTATTAACAAAAGAATTGTTTACTTATTTCATGATATTGGGCTTACAGTCGTTCTACGTGATCCATGCTTAATTATATCATTGGTATATTAATTATAGCCCATAGTAAGTGTCCGAGTCGACCCCTCGTCACTACTTCTTCGAGGTTAGACGGGATACTTACTGAGTATACGTTGATTTACGTACTCATACTACACTTTGCTGCACATTTTGTGCAGTATATATATATATATATATATATATATATATATGTCTCT
>AWOL01S0013301.1:0-24475 GCA_000715115.1 Nicotiana otophora | reverse complement strand
AAGAGACAGTATATATATATATATATCTAGATGCCTTGTGGGTGCAGAGGCGCGGTTATTGCGGGGACATAGGTGAGCTGCACTCTCTATTACGATTCGCTGCCAGCAGAGTGTCCTTCAGAGTATTTATATTTCTCCTGTCCAAATTTGTGTTCCAGACATATGTCGTATTTTATTTTCCTTCCTAGTTGATGCTCATGCACTTGTGACACCGGGTTTTGGGGTGATTATGGTTGTCCTGTATTGAACTTGTTGAAAACATTATTATTTATCTTGTAAATTCCACCCTTTACTATTTAATTAAAGGAAAAATATAATTTTAAAATATTAAAACGAGAATCAAATTGAGTATTTATTGTTAGCTTGCCTGACAGCGGCGTCCGGCGCCATCACAACCTTTAATGGATTTTGGGTCGTGACACTTCCTTTCCAAGTTCTTCAATCACTGACCCATGTTTTACCAAGGTAGCCATGATCGTCTTCTGGTTCTCCAGGAGTTTCTCCAGTGCCTCGTCAATGGTCCGGGAAAATTGAGGTGCCTGAGCAGTGGACTGCGCTGCAATAGTAATGGACAAGTCAGACAGCTTTGTAATAGCTGTTTGTATCCAGTTGTTGAGACTTGCCAATGTCTGGGAGACTCGTAACGTAGATAGTGGGGCAGTGGGCATGGGCAATGGCCTAAAGGCTGAGGTGGAAGCTATGGCAGGAGCTGTAGTAGGTGTTGTGGATGATGGCAGAGGCATAGCTGTGGCACTGGAGGAAGGCTCGGCCGAAGTGGAGGGAACATCAACTGCCTCAGAAGTTACTATGGCTGGCTCATCAGACTGGCCTGTGGGGGTAGGAGGGTGAACTTTCCTTTTGAGATTGTTCGCATCCATCAGTGAGTATTGTGAACAACTAATTTTTTACCACACCAAAATTATTATACTTTTTTAGTGTAAATATTTCTTTTAGGTCTAATCTTAATATCTTAAACTTTGATCTCACTCTTAATAGGTTTTTTTATATTTTATTTTACTACAAAAAAAATTCAAAAGAGATCACATAGAAATGGTAATTTTAAGAGATA
Source organism: Nicotiana otophora (assembly GCA_000715115.1). NCBI lineage: Eukaryota > Viridiplantae > Streptophyta > Magnoliopsida > Solanales > Solanaceae > Nicotiana > Nicotiana otophora. Next base: position 23,406 of record AWOL01S0013301.1, on the reverse strand, counting down.
TTGTCGATTAGAAAAGCGAACAAAAATAGTATTTCAGTTTTCTCAAAGTTAAGGCTTTGAAAAATATTTTGTAAGTCTGAGTCTTTAACGGAGGAAATCCTTTTCATCGCTACTGGGCTTCAATTTCATTATGGTTGAATGGGTATATTGTAATTTCAAGTTGCAACAAATTGATTCTTTAGTCTTTCAAATGAGATAACAATAGTTGGTATCACGTCGATTTGTGTTTACATTAGCTTTAAAGCATATGAAGTGTTTGGTTAAGAATTCAGAGTTTATTTTTTGTCTTGAAAATAGTTAGTCCCTTCTATTCTAATAGTTGGTGTCCAGAGTGTTAAGCAAATTTTTTAAGGATATGTACTTCTTTCTGTTAAGTTTTAAATTATTCCCATGATGCTTGAAAGTCAGCTTATAAATTCATTATTGTTTAGTTGGTACTCAAAAATCGATGTGTTGGATTTGTAGTTTTAGATTAATTTTTTTAAGTGCCCTTCATACAAGCTTTTTTTTTCGTGTTATATATCATATGTATATTATTGCTATGCTCGTTTGTATATATTAAATTACTAGGTTATACAATGGCTCATTATCTTTATACATAATTATTTCAAATTAATCCTACAAATAGTAGACAACTTTAGATGCGATTAAAATATTATTTCGACCATCAATATGTTTATTTGACATGGTTATAACCCATAAGTAGAAAGTTAAGGGTGCATTTGTGTAACTAGATAAAAAAAAACAATTTTATAAGGAACGAGATGAGCGATGAACTAATTCAAAACTCGTTCCAATAGGTAAAAGAAATAACAATAGTAATAAAATATTAAAAAATAAATGGAATACTCTAAATACGCTAGTATGATTTAGGTGCGTGTTAACCAATCAATTATCTTGATTATGTACACGTTCGCGTGACATAGTTACGATTTTCCAAATTAAAGGCAAAGTAAGCGTTCGCGCAACTTTGACAAAACAATCTAAAAAATAATAATGTGTTATTAATTGTGTACACGTACGTGTGACATGATTCATGACACATCAAATAAAACGAATACACGTACGGGTGATTCGTTGCAAGATAATTCTATAATTACAAATAATCACGCAATTAAAAGCGGTTTAAGCTAAAAGTGTACAAAGTTCCCTAGAACCTAAAATATCCGGAATTGGTTAAGCCAGGTATAATTATTAAAGCGACCGTGCTAGAACCACGAAACTCGGGAGTGGGAGTGTCTCACATCTTCTTACGGGTTAACAGAATTCCTTACTCAGTCTTCTGTGTTTCGCAGACTTAAACAGAGTCAATTTTCTTGAATTGGGATTTTAAATAAATTGTGACTTGGGACACCGTAAACATTTATTCCAAATGGCGACTCTGAATCTAATAAATAATCTCATTTCGATTAATGTCACTTAAATTGGAAAAACTCCCTATCCCTAGGGAAAAAAGAGGTGTGACAAGTACCAAGTAAATGGCTTCTTCGGCTTTACCTTTATATCATAATCCCTCGGCTATACCTTTGCATCTGTGAGATATTTTGTAATAGATTTGGGATACGGGTAGGATGATTCTACTTGTCGAGCGATCACTGAGATGTTGGCCGACATCACGACACCCATATTGATTGGGTACCCGACCATAATAGAAGCCACCAGAACTGCCCAAGGAATCGAAAGGTGATTCTTATTCTGGCTCGGGTCCAGTCTGCTGCAGACAAAGGTTTGCCACCTCTTCGCCTCAAAACTCAACGTGCTCCTGTGGACGGGAACCCCAGCAGCAATCCATGGTGGTGGTGCCCCTGGTGGTGCCAGAATCTCTGCTAACCAAGGTCGGACCTCGTCCCCTAGTGCACACTTCTCCAAAAACTCCTTCGGCTCAATATCTACAAATCCCAAGTATGCATTGAGCGTATGCTGATCAAACTTCACTTTGAGGTTATGCACTTTGGCCACCTTTGTACCCTTGTTTATATGAGCCACAGTGGCATAAAATTCACGGACAAGGTACTCTTTTGCATCCACTACACTCTGAGTGAACCACATCCACCCCTTGCGTGCCCTCCAAATCTATCAACAGAAACTGCCACTCAGGAGTAAGAGACCTCACTGGCCACCACCTACGGAAGCTGGTAAAAGCAGTCAGGATGACGAAACGGTCCTCCCAAACCTCTTTCTTCTTTGATCTTTCAAGGTCGGCAGCTATAGCATCTCCCCCTCTACCATCATCTGGGATATCATGAACTGATGCATCCTCTGCCCCAGGGGCTGGTGTAGCCGACGGCTCAGAAGCCTGACTAGTACTCTCAGATCCCTCGAAAGTGCTATGAGATGAGGACGACTCGTCCCTGAGTTGGTACCTCCCTTGTGGCCTTGACTGTACTGCCGACTGCTCCTGAACAGAGGCTGCGTTGCCCTCTGATACTTCCCTAGACGGGACATATGAGCTCGTCTCAGAGAGATCTGCACCTCTCCCTCTACTGGCTGTTGCTTTTTTCCTTATTGTCTTTGGTTGGCCAAGGGTTAAGGAACTCTTGCCTCGACCCCGAGAAGGTTCACCTATCCCGTTTGAAGTGTCGCCCTATCCCCTAGATCAAACCATTGTTTGTATCACGCAAAGGCGAGTGTTAGCTGCAATTCTATGTTCAAACACACACAGGAGTCATGCAAGTAAAGGATAAACCAAAATACACAATGAGGGTGTTCAGTTAGACCATGCTTGCAGGGAACAAGGTCTGCGGTCCGCATAATGTTTCTTGCGGCCGCAGATTAGGACTTGCGGACTGCATATTTTTGTTGTGCGTCCGCAAAAGTGAAGTGCGGACCGCACCATTTCACTTGCGGCCGCACCTCTGAAACCTAAAAATGCCAACTCTCTGATGATAGAGAATTGGCTAATGTGCGGCGGCAACAGGATATCTGCGGTCTGCACAATTGAACTTGCGGCTGCATAGTAAATATGTTGATCTACGACCGCGATGGGAATTCTGCGGTCCGCAGATTTTAACTTGCAGCCGCATAACCCTTCTTCACTATGTTTCCTTAAAATCAACATCTGCGGACCGCACAAATTCAAGTGCAGCCGCAGATTTCAAAAGTGATGCACAGATCAAAATTTTCCACTTAGGTTTTTCAATTTTTGTGCACAATTTGACATGGCAATATTATAATAACTTGAAATTACACTAACCCAGTCCCCATAGAGCATATATCAAGCTGGCACAGTACATATTTACCCTACATGGATACACAATGGACCTCGACTAGCAAATGGCCTAAAAATATTAAACATCAATAAATTAAACTAACTAAAAGGATTAATGTGAAATTGAAGCATACCAGATAGAGTGTGTGTAATGAGTGACTGATCAAAGTGGTTGTGTGTGTGGACAGATGAAATCACCAAGAGAATTCAACAGGGCACAATATTTTTTGTTCAGAGAGTGAAAAACGTAACAATGTGCCTCTTTCCTCTATTTATACACTTGGTTTGCTAAGGGAAAGAAGGGCGAGTGCGACTGCACATTTTCATATGTGGTTCACACTCTGTTACCTGGGACCTCATCTCAGCTTTTCATCTGCGGTCCGAACAATTTCATGTGCGGCCGCAGATTTCATGTGCGGTCACAAATCGACCTCCGCACTAACAGCCTAAAACTTCAAAGAGTTGGTATTTTCATCATCTTGATTGTGCAATCCGCAAGCTAAATGTGAGGCCGCAATGCTCTTTTGCTATAACACCCATAATTGTGTTGTCTGCACAAATCAACTTCAGTTCGCAATTCTTAGAACACTTTGCCAAATTTTTGGTCCACAATTCCTATAAGTCACACTCACCCCTATAACACACTTCAAATCAAGTTAGAACAAAAATAATACTAACTATAAAAGTAAAAAAAGAGAAACACGGGTTGCCTCCCAAGAAGCGCCTAATTTAATATTACGGCACGATGCAGAATGCCCTCATGTGAATAAATGACCGCCACGACGTTGCTATCTCCAACTTTTCCCAAATAGTGCTTCACTCGGTGACCATTGACTCGGAATACTTCATTATTTTTGTTCTTCAAGTCTAATGCACCAAAAGGTATCACACCCACAATTTCAAAAGGACCTATCCATTTAGACTTTAGCTTCCCGGGAAACATCCTCAAGCTTGAGATAAACAACAATACTTGCCAAGTAGAGTGTCGAAAGCTTTGTTGCAAAATGTGATCCCCCATCGCTTATAATTGCCCGCAGAGTACCAAACCTTGTGAAAATATTCTTCTTCAAGAATGCCACCACACTTCTTGCCTTATTGTTGGGTAGAGCAACGACCTCAACCCATTTGGACACATAATCCACCACGACCAAGATGTAGGTGTTTCCACAAGAACTCACAAAAGGACCCATGAATTCAATACCCTACACATCAAAAATATCAATCTCTAAAATGGTAGTGAGAGGCATTTCATTTTTCTTTGAGATTTCACCAGCCCGTTGACATTCATCACATCTTTTCACTAACTCACTTGTATCCTTGTAAAGAATGGGCCAATAGAAACCACAACTAAGCACTTTGGTTGCCGTTCTAGCTCCACCATGATGACCACCATATGACGAAGAATGACAAGCCCCAAGAATTTTACCTTGCTCTTATTCCGGTATACATCTTCTATCACCCCACCCGTACAAATCTGGAAGAGGTATGGTTCATCCCAATCATAATCTTGACAATCTCGTTTGAGCTTCTTCCTTTGGTTTGAAGAGAACTCACCCGGAATGATCCCACATACAAGAAAATTTGCTAGATCCGCGAACCATGGCACCTTCTTCATTGAAATAGCTAAGAGTTGCTCATCGGGGATGGAGTCATTGATTTCAAGGCCATCATGCGGCCTCCCCTCCTCCTCCAAACGAGACAAGTTGTCTGCCACTTGGTTTTCACTACCTTTTCTATATTGGATGTCAATATAACACTCTTGCAACAAGAGAACCCTTCTCATCAACCGAGCTTTGGAGTCCTTCTTGCTCATAAGATAACGAAGCGTCACATGATCCGTGTGGACAATGATTTTTGCACCCATCAAGTATAGGCGGAACTTCTCAATTGCAAACACAATGGCAAGGAGCTCTTTCCCTGTAACGGTATAGTTGACTTGGGCACTATTCATGGTCTTACTAGCATAGTATACCGAATGAAAAATCTTGTTGATGCGCTGCCCTAAAATAACCCCAACCGCTACGTCACTTGCATCACATACGAGTTCAAAAGGCACATTCCAATTTGGAGCGGTGATGATAGGAGTAGTTATCAACTTGAACTTTAACAATTCAAAAGCTCTCATGCAATTATCACTGAAGTTAAACTTAGCATCCTTCTCAAGAAGATTGCACAACGGGTTCACCACCTTAGAGAAATCTTTGATGAAACACCGGTAAAACCCCGTGTGGCCTAAGAAACTCCGCACACCCTTCACCGAAGTTGGAGGTGAAAGTTTAGAAATTACCTCAATCTTTGCCTTATCAACTTTAATTCCATTCTTTGAGATTTTGTTGCCAAGGACAATGCCTTCCTCGACCATGAAATGACATTTCTCCCAATTGAGCACCAAATTTGTTTCTTCACATATTGCCAACACTTTATCCAAATTTGCAAGACAATCATCGAAAGAATCTCCAACCACCGAGAAGTCATCCATGAAAACCTCAAGGTATTACTCCACCATGTCCGTGAAAATAGTCATCATACACCTTTGAAAAGTCGCAGGTGCATTGCACAAACCAAATGGAATCCGCTTGAATGCGAAAGTACCATAGGGACATGTAAAGGCTGTTTTCTCTTGATCTTTTGGAGCAATAAGAATTTGGTTGTAGCCCGAATACCCATCAAGAAAGAAATAGAAAGCAAGACCGGCCAATCTATCGAGCATTTGATCTAATAAAGGAAGTGGAAAGTGATCCTTTTTTGTGACTTTGTTAAGCTTGCGATAGTCCATACACACTCTCTAACCGGTCACCGTTCTTATAGGAATCAACTTATTCTTGTCATTGATGACCACCTTCATGCCCCCCACCTTCATTTCCCCCTTCTTCGGGACACATTGAACCGGAGAGGTCCACGAACTATCGGAAATGGGGTAGAAAACCGCAACATCCAACCACTTGATAATCTCCTTTTTACCAACTTCTTGCATAACCTCATTGAGTCTCCTTTGATGTTCAATAGATGGTTTGGCGCCATCCTCTAAGTTGATTTAATGCATGCAAAATGCGTGGCTTATCCCCCGAATATCCGCCAAGGTCCGTCCAATAGCCTTCTTTCTCTTTTGTAGCACCGCCAAAGTGGAATCTACTTGCATGTTAGTCAAACAAGAGGAAAGAATAACCGGTAAAGTAGAACAAGGACCAAGAAATTCATACCGAAGATGTGGAGGCAATGGCTTCAACTCCAAGGTAGGAGTCTCTTCAATAGAGGGCTTTGTAGGAGGAGTTGACCTATTTTCAAGATCCAAGGATAATTGCTGGGGTGCATAGTTGTGAGACTCCATTCCTTGCTAAAAGTTCACACTTCCAATGAAGCCATCCACCTCTTCATCATCAAAGTTGAGCAAGATGGCCTCCAACATATCACCAACATTGATTATAGCACATTTTTCATCAACAATAACATCGGTCACCAAGTCCACAAATGAGCACACCTCATTGCTATTTGGTTGCCGCATGGACTTACACACATGGAATACCACTTTTTCATCACCAACTCGGAAAGTAAGTTCTTCGGCTTCAACATCACAAAGAGCCTTCCCCGTATCAAGGAAAGTTATCCCAAGAATTATCGGCACCTGATAATTAACTTCACAATCTAGAATGACAAAATCCGCCGGAAGAATGAATTTATCAACACGAACCAAGACATATTCAATCACTCCCAAGGGCCTCTTCATAGTATGATCTACCATTTGCAATCTCATAGAGGTAGGTCTTGGTTGCCCAATTTCCAAAGTCTTAAAAATCGAATAGGGCATCAAATTGATACTTGCCAAAAGATTACAAAGAGCTTTAGCAAACTCGACACTTCCAATTGTACAAGGAATTGTGAAGGCACTGAGATCCTCCAACTTAGGAGCCATTGAATGCACAATTGCACTCACTTGATGAGTGACTTTGATGGCTTCAAAATTCATTGACCGCTTCTTTGTCATAAGATCCTTCATAAACTTTGTATAATCATGCATTTTCCAAGGCTTCAACTAATGGAACATTGATTGATAGACTCTTCATTATTTGAATAAACTTCTTGAATTGATTCTCACCATTTTGCTTGGCAAGTCTTTGAGTGTATGGAGGTGGAGGCTTAGGCAATGGTACCTTAGTCTTTTGCACTACCGGCTTTGGTATGTCAATAATATGTTCCCTAGACGGGTTCACTTCCTCTTGAGTCTCTTTCACATTATCATCAATATCAATCTGAACTTCATCATTAGGTTGCACCACATTGTTCAGGATCTCTTCTTTTTACACAACTTGCTCTTTATCCATAAGTTGCCTTTGACTTGAGGTGGGTGTATTTCCATCTCTTCCACTTCTCGTAGTAACGGCCATGGCATGCCCTGTGTCATTTCCACCCTTTGGGTTTACTATCGTGTCACTTGGTAGTTCCCCTTTAGTACGAGAATTTAGAGCTTGAGAGATTTTTCCCATTTGAACTTCTAAGTTGCGGATTGATGTGTTGTGTGAGGCAAGTTGGGCATCCGAATCAGCATTCTTTTCCTTCATTTGCTTGAACATATTTTCAATACACCCCATCTCAGTATTTGAAGAACTTGGACCATGGGAAGGATAAAGAGTGAGGTTGTTCGGTTGTTGATACATCAGGGGCCTTTGAAAACCCGACCCCCGATTGCCTTGATTGTTGTTCCATCTGCCTTGATGGTTCCCCCCCCCAATTTACTTAGTTATTTATACTCCAATTTCCTTGATTGTTGTTGTTATGTCAATTTCCTTGATTGTTGCCACCACTCCAATTTCCTTGATATTTAGAATTCCAATTGCCTTCATTGTTTTGAGGTCGCCATTGTTGTTGGTTTGGGCCTCGAAAGTTGTTTCTTTGCCCTTGAAAATTGTTCACATATTTCACCTCCTCTTCTTGTTCATTATAGGAATCATCTTGCTAAAAATAACTATCTTCTTGCACATAATTTTCTACTCGGTTTTGCATTTGTGGACCTTTGGTCCTTCTCTTGTTCACCATCATGTTCACCCCTTCCATGGCATTGACTTGCTTAGGATTTTGCACTTAATGAAGTTGAGCCTTTGCTAGTTGATTCATGGTAGTAGTCAGTTCAGAAATGGCTTGCCCATGGTCATGCAATTCTTTGTGAAGTTGGATTATGTTCGAATCACCTTGTGGAACATTGGCCCGGGATTGCCACGCCGATGATGTTTTCGCCATTTCATCTAAAATCTTACACGCCTCCGCATAAGGCGTAGTCATAAAGTTCCCGCCGGCAAGTTGATTCACTACACATTGGTTGGTTATGTTAATCCCATGATAGAAGGTTTGTTGAATCATGTTTTCTATCATATCATTGATGGGACATTCCTTGACAATAGTTTTACATCGCTCCCATATCTCGTGTAGTGGTTCATTCGGCTCTTGCTTGAATGCCAAAATCTCATTTCTAAGTGTAGCTATATGCTCCAGAGAGAAGAACTTAGCAATAAATTTCTTCGCCTAACTCATCCCAAGTGTGAATGGAATGGTTCGGTAATCATTCCAACCAATCTAAAGCTTTCCCAGGTAGAGAGAAGGGAAAAGGCCTTAGCCTCAATGCATCCTCGGAGACATTTGTTTGTTTGCTCCTCCAACAAGTATCCACAAACTCCTTCAAATGTTTGTATGCATTTTGAGTTGGAGCACCGGTGAAAAAACCCCGTTTCTCAAGCAAAGTGAGCATCACATTGGTGATTTGGAAGTTGTCCGCCCTAATACAGGGAGGGACTATTGCACTAGCATATCCTTCATTGGGTAACACCCTGTGTGAAGCCGCTTGTGGTGGAGGTGGGGATGGAGCGGGGACATTTTCATGAGGCACTCGACCTCTTCTATTGGCTTGAGGTTCAAGAGGAACCTCCTCAACTTGCTCATCCTCGACGTCCACATCCCCCAAAGGCATATTTCCGAGTTCATTGTTTGACGCCATGATTGTACCTAAAATTCTCACACAAGTTAGTAACAATGAAGGAAAAGAAGATATTCCAAAAACAAATTCAGATATATAGCTAATACCGTTTTAACTCCTCGGCAACGGCGCCAAAAATTGATGACGTCCACAATACACCTCGATAAGAGATATGATACGGTTGTATGCAATATAAATTACTCAACTATGAGTCATGGTCGAATCCACAGAGAGTTATGAGGGGTGTTAGGAGTATATATTTGAAGCAAGCGAATGGACTACCTAAAATTGCACTTGCACAACAGAGTTTTGATTTCTACTTCTACTGTTACTCTAATAATTACAAGCTAAGGAAAATAGACTAGAGATGAATGTATTTGGTGTTTTTCCAAATAGTTTAAAAGCCTAGGGATGTGACCATAACCTAGGTGTTTGCCTAATGGAATAAAGACGTTAATGTTTGTTTTGTTGATTGGGATATATTATAGCTCTCAACTCTACATTACCCACTCAATACCACTCGTCCAGAGAGTGATTTTGCCCAATTTGGCTTTCTCAAGTCCAAATGGGTATCAAACAAAATAGTTAATATGATCTCAAATCGGGTTCTTACTATCTCTAGTTTGAACCCTCTAATTAGGATAATCAATCTCTCAATTAACCCAATTCCTTGTTAGCTAAGTTATCCTAGACTAGATCCCTCTTTCTCAAGTAGAGACTAAGTCAAATAGGCATGAATCAATATTTGCAACCATTAATTCTAAAATTGAAGCATGAACTAAGATAAATAATTAACACCCAATCATAAACAAGCATTAAATTAAATACCTATAAGGTTTATACACTAGGGTTGGGTCACAACCCTAGTAAAACTCTAGCTACTCATAATGAGAACTGTAGAACATAAAGAAGAAAAGCTAATTAAACTCATAATTAAAGATGAAAATGGTAAAATATAATGTTTAAACACTCAAATAATCTAAAACTTCCTAAAATGGTAAAAACAATGACTACAACAGCTTTGAACGTTCAAACTTAACCTAAATTTTTAAAACTCGTCTATTTATACTAGGCCAAAAATTGCTGACAAAAATTCCCCTTGAGAGATTTTGCTGCCGCATGATTCCATGTGCGGTCCGCAGATTTCTTCAGTTGGTAGGAAGGAGGATTCTGCAGCCGCACATTTCTGGACTATGGCTGCGAAGCAACTTCTGCGGCTGCATAATTCTTGTGCGGTCCGCACTTCTGCAAGGCATCGGGACTTGGTCTTCTGCATATTGTTTGAACTTGAAAATACTTATTAGTGCAGACCCTGTTTTGCGGCCGCACAATTCATGTGCGGTCTGCACATTTGTCAATCTTCTGTTGGACTCTTTAGTTTGGGTTGCGACCGTAGATGGAATTCTGCGGTCCGCAATTTCTTCTGCGGACTGCACATCTTTGCTTCTGTGCCCTTTATTGCCTTGTACTTCGGAACACTCATTTTTGAGTCGAATTTCATCATGGGAGACCAAACTTCCAGCATTCCTGTAATTTGCACAATTTCATTAGTTTTGAGAACATAATTCAATACTTTCAGACTAAAACAAAAGCAAAACGGTGCTAATAAGCAGTCAAAATCCCCACTTATCAGTCACCACCTCTCCAAATACTTGATTTTTGGCATTTTAGGGCTATAAACTAAAATTTCACATGATTCCTTGATTTTTGTGTGCTATAGCCCACGCCTTTTGCATGGCCCGGGGCCACTGGACCTGGACTGTCTAAAATTTTGTTAGACCATCGAAAATGACCCGAGGAACAATAATTACCGCCTCGCCATGACCGTTCCTCATTTTTTGGTGTTTTAAGGCCATAAAACTAGAATTTTGCCCGATTCCTAGATTTTTGTATACTATAGCCCACGCCTTCTACATGTGCCCGGGCCACCGGACTTGGACCGCCTAAAATGACCATCAAAGTTTACCGGAGGAACAATAGTCACCGCCTCGCCATGACTGTTACTCGTTTTTTGGTGTTTTAGGTCCATAAAACTGGAATTCTGTCCGATTCTCAGTTTTTCGTGTGCTATAGCCCATGCCTTCCGCATGGGCCCGGGCCACCGTACCATATAAAGTTTTTTCGGACCATCAAAAATGATCTATGGAAAAATAGTCACCGCCTCTCCAATTACTCGTTTTTGGCATGTTAGGGCCATATAAATAGAATTCCGTCCGATTGTTAGATTTTCGTGTGCTATAGCGCACACCTTCTGCGTGGGCCTGGGCCACCGGATTCGGACCGCCTAAAATTTTGTCGGACCATAAAAATAGACCTAAGGAACAATAGTCACCGCCTTGCCATGAACGTTCCTCATTTTTATGCATTTTAGGGCCATAAAATTGGAATTCTGTCGAATTCCTAGATTTTTGTATGTTATAGCCCACGCCTTCTGCATGGGCCCAGGCCACCGGACCTGTAACCTAAAATTTTGAAGGATCATCAAAAACAACCCAAGGGAAAATAGTCACCGCCTCTCCAATGACTCGTTTTTGGCGTTTTAGGGCCACAAAACTAGAATTCAGCTCGATTCCCAGATTTCCATGTGCTATAGCGCACGCCTTCTGCATGGGTCTGGGCCACCGGACCCGGACCGCCTGAAATTTTGTCGGACGATAAAAATAATACCTAAGGAACAATAGTCATCGTCTCTCCATGACCGTTCCTCATGTTTTGGTGTTTTAGGGCCATAAAACTAGAATTTCACCCGATTTCTAGATTTTTATATGCTATAGCTCAGGCCTTTTGCATGTGCCCGAGCCACCAGACCTGGATCGCCTAAAAAACTTTCAGCCCATCAAAATTAACTGAGTAACAATAGTCACTGCCTCGCGATGACTGTTACTCGTGTTTTTGCCGTTTTAGGGCCATAAAACTGGAATTCCGTCCGATTCCCAGATTTACGTGTGCCCATGCCTTATGCAGCCCGGGCCACCATACCCGTGCCGCCTAAAGTTTTTCCAGACCATAAAAATGACCTATGGAACAATAGTCACCGCCTTTCCATGACTGTTCCTCGTTTTTTGGCATTTAAGGTCCTTAAAACTAGAATTTCATCTGATTCCCATATTTTCGTGTGCTTTAGCCCACGCCTTTTGCATGGGTCCGGGCCACCGGACCCTGACTGCCTAAATTATTTTCGGACCATCAAAATCGACCTAAGGAACAATAGTCAGCGCCTCGCGATGACCATTCCTCATTTTTGGCATTTTAGAGACATAAAACTAGAATTCCGCCCGATTTTCAGATTTTCGTATGTTACATTCCAAGACTTCTGCATGGGTACCACCTCACCCGGACCTCCTAAAATATTGTCAGACCATACAAAATGACTTAAGGAATAATAGTCAGTGCCTCGCCTTGACCGTTCCTCATTTTTTGGCGTTTTCGAGCCATAAAACTGGAATTCCGTCCGATTTCCAGATTTTTGTGTACTATAACCCATGCCTTCTGGATTGGCCCGGACTGCCTAAAATATTATCGGACCATAAAAAACTAGAATTTCACCCGATTTTCAGATTTTCGTGTGTTATAGCCCACGCCTTCTGCATGGGCCCGGGCCGCCTAAAATTTTTTCGGACCATAAAAAAAGACCTAAGGAAAAATAGTCACTACCTCACTATGACTGTTTCTCAAGTTTTGGCATTTTAGGGTCATAAACTCAGAATTACGCCTGATTCCTAGATTTTCGTGTGCTATAACCCACGCCTTTTGCATGGGCCCTGGCCATCGTACCTGGACCGCCTAAAATTTTGTTAGTCTGTCATAAAACAACCTAAGCAACAATAATCAAAGCCTCGCCATGACCTTTACTCATGTTTTGGCATTTTAGGGCCATAAAACTAGAATTCCGCACAATTCTCAGATATTCATGTGCTATAGCCCACGACTTTTGCAAGGTCCTGGGCCACCGGACCCGGATTGCCTAAAATTTTGCTGGACCATCAAAAACGACCTAAGGAATAATATTCACCGTCTCTCCATGAACGTAACTCGTTTTTGGCGTTTTAGGGCCATAAAACTAGAATTTTGCCCAATACACATATTTTCGTGTGCTATTGCCCACGCCTTCTACATGGGCCTGGGCCACCGAACCCGGACAACCTAAAATTTTGCCAGACCATCAAAAATGAACTAAGGAATAATAGTCACTGTATCGCCTTGACCGTTACTCATTATTTAGAGTTTTAGGGCCATAAAACTAGAATTTTGCCTGATTCCCATATTTTCGTGTGCTATACGTCTTCTGCATGGGCCCGTGCCACCGGACCCAGACTACCTAAAATTTTTTCGGACCATAACAAATGACCCAAGGAACAATATTCACTGTCTCGCCTTGACCGTTAGTCATTATTTAGATTTTTAGGGCCATAAAACTGGAATTTTGCCTGATTCCTAAATTTCCGTGTGCTATTGCTTATGTCTTCTGCATGGGCTTGGGCCACCAGACCCGGACCGCCCAATATTTGGATGGACTATAAAATATGACCTACGGAACAATAGTCACTACCTCTCCATGACCGTTGCTCAAGTTTTGGCATTTTAAGGCCGTAAAATTGGAATTCTACCTGATTCCCAAATTTTCGTGTGCTATAGCCCACGCCTTCTGCATGAGCCCGGAACACCGGATCCGGACTGCCTAAAATTTTGTCAGGCATTAGAAACGACCTAAGGAAAAATATTCACCTCCTGTCCATGACCGTTACTCATGTTTTGTCGTTAAGGGCCATAAAATTGAAATTCCCTCGATTCCTAGATTTTCGTGTGTTATAACCCATGTCTTTGGCATTGGCCAGGGCCATCGGACCCAGACCACCTAAAATTTTGCAGGATCATCTAAAATGACCTAAGGATAAATAGTCACCACCTCGCCATGACCGTTACTCAACTTTTGCCGTTTTAGGGGCATAAATTTGGAATTCCGTCCGATTCCCAAATTTTCATGTGCCATAGCTCACGCCTTCAACATGGGCTCGGGCCACCGGACCTGGACCACGTAAAATTTTGCTGGGCCATAAAAACAACCTAAGGAACAATATTCACTGCCTCGCTATAACCGTTACTCAGGTTTTGGCATTTTACGGTCATAAAACTGGAATTCCATTTAATTTCCTAATTTTCGTGTGTTATAGCCCATGCCTTCTGCATGGTCCAGAGCCACCGCACTGAACCACCTAAAATTTTGTCGGACCATCAAAAATTACATATGGAACAATAGTCACCGCCTCTCCATGACCGTTACTCTTTTTTTGGCATTTTAGTGCCATAAAACTGAAATTTTGCCCAATTCCTAGATTTTCGTGTGCTATATTGCCTACGCCTTCTATATGGGCTCGGGCCATAGGACCCGGACTACCTAAAACGTTTCCAGACCATCAAAAATTACCCAAGGAACAATAGTCACCGCCTCGCCATGACCGCTACTCATTTTTTGGCATTTTATGACCATAGAACTAGAATTCTACCTCATTTCCAGATTTTCGTGTGCTATAACTCACGCCTTCTGCATGGGCACAGGCCATCGGACCCGGACAACCAAAAAATATTTCATAGCTTCAAAAACGTCCAAAGGAATAATAGTCATCAGCTCGCCATAACAGTTACTCTTTTTTGGCGTTATACTGCCACAAATCTAGAACTCCGTCCGAATCCTAGATTTTCGTGTGCTACAGCCCACCCCTTCTGCACGGGCCCGCGCCACCGCACCGGGGATGCCTAAAATTTTACGGACCATCAAAAATGACCCAAGGAACAATAGTCACCTCCTCGCCATGACCGTTCCTCATTGTTTCGGCTTTTTGGGCCATTAAAACTGAAATTCGGCCCGATCCATATTTTCTTGTGTTATAGACCTCGCCTTCTGCATGAGCATGGGTCACCGAACCTGGACAACCTGAAATTTTGCCGGACCATCAAAAACGATCTAAGGAAAAATATTCACTGCCTCGCCATCACCGTTACTTGTTTTTTCGCGTTTTAGGGCAATAAAACTGGAATTTCGCACTATTCCCAGATATTTGTGTGTTATAGCCCACGTCTTATGCATGGGCCCGGGCTACCTAACTTGGCCGACTAATATTTAGTCGGACCATAAAAAATGACCTAAGGAACAATATTCAGCGCCTCGCCATAACCGTTCCTCATTTTTTGGTGTTTTAGGGCCATAAAACCGGAACTTCGCCTGATTCTCAGATTTTCGTGTGTTATAGCTCGCGTCTTCTATATGGGCCCGGGGCGTCTAAAATTATGACGTACCATCCAAAATGACCTTAGGAACACTATTCACTGCCTCTCCATGACCGTTACTCATTGTTTGGCATTTAAGGCCATAAAACTGGAATTTCACCTGATTCTCAGTTCTTTATATGCTATAGCCCACGCCTTCTACATGGGCCCGGCCATCGGACATGGACCGCCTAAAATTTTTTCGGACCATAACAAATGACCTAAGGATCAATAGTTATCGCCTCACCATGACCATTACTCGTTTTTTGGCGTTTTAGGGTCATCAAACTAGAATTCCGTCTCATTCCCAAATTTTCGTGTGCTATAGCCCACGCCTTTTACATGGGCCCGGGCCACCAGACGCGGATCGCCTAAAAGTTTCCCAAACTATAAAGAATGACCTAAGAAATAATAGTCACAGCCTCTCCATGACCGTTACTCGTATTTTGGGATTTTAGGGCCATACAACTGGAATTTTGCCTTATTCCCAAATTTGCGTGTGTTATAGCCCACGCCTTCCGCATGGGCCCGGGCCACCGGAATGCCTAAAATTTTGCCAGACCATCAAAAACGATCTAAGGAACAATAGTCAATGCCTCTCCATGACTGTTCCTTATTGTTTGGCCTTTTAGGGCCATAAAACTTGAATTCCACCCGATTCCCAGATTTTTGTGTGCCATAGCCCACACCTTCTGCATGGACCCGAGCCACCAGATCTGGACCGCCTAAAATTTTGCCGGACCATAAGAAATAACCTATGGAACAATAATCACCGCATCGCCATAACCGTTGATCATATTCTAG
Source organism: Nicotiana otophora (assembly GCA_000715115.1). NCBI lineage: Eukaryota > Viridiplantae > Streptophyta > Magnoliopsida > Solanales > Solanaceae > Nicotiana > Nicotiana otophora. Next base: position 7,168 of record AWOL01S0013301.1, on the reverse strand, counting down.
CGTTTTAGGGCCATAAAACTGGAATTCCGCATGATTCCCAAATTTTCGTGTGCTATAGCCCACGCCTTCTACATGGGCCTAGGCCACCGAACGCAGACCACCTAATATTTTGCCGGACCATAAAAAATGACCTATGGAATAATAATCACCGCCTCTCCATGACCGTTACTCATCTTTTTGGCTTTTTAGGGCCATAAAACTAGAATTTTGCCCGATTCTCAGATTTTCATGTGCCATAGCCTAAACCTTCTGCATGGGCCCGGGCCACCACACCTGGACCTCCTAAAATTTTGTCGAACCGTCAACAAATACCTAAGAAATAATATTCACTTCCTCGCCATGACTGTTACTCATTGTTTGGTGTTTTAGGGCTATAACATTTGAATTACGCTCGATTGCGAGATTTTCGTGTACTATAGCCCATACCTTCTGCATGGGCCCCGACAACTGAATCCGTACCACCCAAAACTTTTACGCACTATAAAAAATGACCTATGGGACAATAGTCCGCACCTCTCCATGACCGTTATTCGGGTTTTGGTATTTTAGGACCATAAAACTAAAATTCCACCTCATTTTTAGATTTTCATGTGCTATACCCCACGCTTTCTGCGTGGGCCCGGGCCGCCTAAACGTTTTGGCGGACCATCAAAAATGACCTAAACAACAATAGTCACCGCCTCACAATGATAGTTTCTCGGTTTTTGGTATTTAGGGCAATAGAAATGGAATTTCGCCTGATTCCCACATTTTCGAGTTCTATAGCCCACGCCTTCTGCATGGGCCCGGGCCACCAGACCCGGGCCGTCTAAAATTTTGCCGGACAATCAAAAATGACCTACGGAACAATAGTAACCGCCTTGCCATTACAGTTACTCGTTTTTTGGTGTTTTAGGTCCATAAAACTCAAACTCCGCCCGATTACCAGATTTTCGTGTGCTATAGCCCATGCCTTTTGCAAGGGTCCGGGCCACCAGACTTGGACCACCTAAAATTTTGCCAGATCATAAAAACTAACCTAAGGAATAACAATCACCGCCTCGCCATAACCGTTACTCATTTTTTGGCGTTTTAGGGCCATAAAACTGGAATTTTGCTTGATTCCCAAATTTTCATGCGCTATTGCCCACGCCTTCTACATGGGCTCGGTCCACCAGACCTGGACCACCTAAAAGTTTGCCGGACCATCAAAAATAACATAAGGAACAATAGTCACCGCCTCTCTATGACCGTTCCTCATTTTTTGGCATATTAGGGCCATAAAACTAGAATTCCACCTGATTCCTAGATTTTTGTGTGCTATATCTCACTCCTTACGTATGGGCTCGGGCCACCGGGACCAAACCGCCTAAAATTTTGAGGGACCGTAAAAAATAAACTAAGGAACAATAGGCACCGCCTTTCCATGACCGTTACTCATTTTTTGGCGTTATAGGGCCATAAAACTTGAATTCTACAAGATTTCCAGATTTTCATTGCGTTCTGCATGGGCTCGGGCCACCGAACCCGGACAACCTAAAATTTTTTCGGACCATAAAAAATGACCTAAGGAACAATAGTCACCGCCTCTCCATGACCGATACTCATTTTTTAGCGTTTTAGGACAATAAAATTTGAATTCTGCCAGATTCCTATAGCTCACACCTTCTGCATGGGCCCGGTCTACTAGACCCAGACCGCCTAAAATATTGTCGGGCCATAGAAAACGACCTAAGGAATATTAGTCAATGCCTCGCCATGACCGTTCCTCATTTTTTGGCATTTTAGGGCCATAAAACTGGAATTCCACCTGATTCCCAGATGTTTGTGTGCATAGCCCATGCCTTCTACATTGGCCCGGGCCACCGGACCCGGACCGCCTAAAATATTTCTAGACTATCAAAAATTACCTAAGTATCAATAGTTATCGCCTCGCCATGACCGTTAATTATTTTTGGCCTTTTAGTGCCATAAAACTAGAATTCCGCCTCATTCTCAAATTTTCGTGTGTTATATCCCGCGCCTTTTGCATGGGCGCGGACCACCGGACCCGGACAACCTAAAATTTTGTCGGACAATCAAAAACGACCAAAGGAACAATAGTCACCGCCTCTCTATGACCGTTACTTATATTTTGATGTTTTAGCGCCATAAAACTAGAATTCTGCCCGATTCACAAATTTACGTACTCTATAGCCCATGCCTTCTGCATGGGCCCGGACCACCGGACTCGGACAGACTAAAAAATTTTCGGACTATCAAAAACGAAAAAAGGAATAATAATCACTGGCCCACTATGACCATTCCTCGTTTTTTGGCGTTTTAGGGCCATAAAACTAGAATTCAACCTGATTCCCAGATTTGCGTGTGTTATAGCCCACGCCTTTTGCATGGGCTCGGGCCACCGGACCCGAACCGCATAAAGGTTTTCCAAAATATAAAACAATGACCTAAGGAACAATAGTTACCACCTCGCCTTGATCGTTCCTCGTTTTTTGACATTTTAGGGCCATAAAATTAAAATTTCACCTGATTCCTAGATTTTTCGTGTGCTATAGCCCACGCCTTCTGCATGGGCCCGGGCCACCAGACCCCGACTTCCTAAAATTTTACAGGACCATAAAAAATGACCTAAGGAACTGTCACTCCCTAAACTCGGAAAGCGCGACCGGTGCCCAACCGAGTGAACCTGGTCAAGCAAGCATGTTAGACGTTTTCTACCCAACGCACCCATGATCAAGAGAAGACATAATTTCGTTACTTAGACAGTAGGGAGATCATGTACACAATACTAAATCATTTCATTAGTTACTCCACTTTTAAATCTCAAAATATACATATTCTTATAGTTTGAGTGGAACAAGTGATCAAAACTCAACATAACTTGTTTGACTTTTCTAGCACCCATGTAGAACCCACATAGTATTTACAGAGCCTCTAAAGGATACAAAAGAGTGTTATGATAGTGCCGACAATAAGGCCCCGACTATACCTCGAGACATGATAATAATATGAACAAAAGATACAATACGTGACCCCGAGATGAAGTGGGCTCACCAAGTCTGCTGGAAAGAGGATGTACCACTATCATTGATCAACACTACCTGCTATGTAACCACCTGCATCCATTTAAAGATGCAGCACCCCCTGCAAAAGGGACGTTAGTACTGTCGAATATTACTAGTATGTAAAACTAAACACCGTCTCAATAGAATGAATAATAATACAAGGGGGAAACAATCAAAAAATCAATAAGAGCTTCAAATAATACTAAAACATAAAGTTAAGGTTCACATAAGTTTTCAAGTCAATTTACATATTATTAGGTTGGGTAATCTTTAGTGCCGATATACCATAATTCACAATACCACTGTATTCTTACAGGGAGTCCGATCACAACCTGATCGGCTAGGTCGTCTCATTTGAGACATCAACCATAACAACATTTTCATTATAATTTCCAGCACAGTCACCACCATGTGTGCAACATAGCGTCTGATCACGGCCCGATCGGCTAGGCCATCTCACCCGAGACATTACCTTTTTCAGTCAATCATCTCACATTATACTTCTTTCATATCTTTTTGATTCATTGGCACTAGTGGCCACAATTATAAAGTCATTCTTGGCACTTGGCCGGATTTCATAATTCCAGTTTCCCTTTCCACATTCAAACATCATTATCATTATCAGCAACAATAGGTCTTCCTATTCAAGACATTAAATTCACACATGAGCAATTTGGGAATCTTAGGCACATAGAGGATTTTCATATAATCTGGCATAACCTTTATTTTGATCTTGACTTGAAGTCTTAACATTTTTAACACATATTCCATATTTGGAACATATCCTCAATGATAAGGTGATATGGTGCAGCATTTACAATACATATTGAGCATATATCCTTCAACACAAGCACATTCGGAATAGCCAATTCTATTATGATCAATTTGGGACTTACACCAATTACATGAACACCATGGGATTCGATTCTAAGAAGAAGGAGGTTTAGCCAACATACCTCAATTGAGCTTCCTTTAAACTCTAAAACGTTCCAGAATTCTTAGCAACTTCGATCTATTTTAGAAATATAACAAGTTGGACCAAAATTAGGAAGATGGTCACTATTCTAGCTCATTTGAGCACATTATCAAATACTAGGTGTGCATTAATATTTTTAAGGCCCTTTTGTGAAAGATTCTATCATTCCCCAACCCATTCTCTATCAATTTTAGTTCACAACCTTCCCACATTCTTTGATAACACATGCATGCAAGATAACAAAACTCATACCCAAGAATTATCTTGCTAATTACCCACTATTAGATAAATCTCTAAATTAAGGGCTAGGGTGTAGAATCTTACCTCTAGGATGAAGACCTAGTGAGTTTTCCTTGTTAATCTTTAAAGATTCGAGCAAGAATTGAAGAACAAATTGTTGAAGATCACTCTCCCACTCTAGGGCACTCCCTCACCCTCAAAATATCAGATTTTAACTCAAAAGTGGTACAAATCATTTATTTAACGAAATAGGGTCGGGTTATAAAAATCCAAAAATGAAGCTCCGGAACAGGGTATGCGGTCCGCAGAATAGGCCGCATAATTGCCCTCCAGAACTAGGCAAATTTGACTCGGTTTGCGGTCATTATACGGCCTGTAGACCTGTTCTGCGACCGCAATTATGTGCTGCAGACCTGTTCTACGGTCGCATTAATGCGCCGCAGAACCTCCCTCCAAAAAATCTCAAAGCTGCATATGCGATCAGAGTGCGGCCCGCAAAATGGTTTTGCGGTCGCATAATGGGCCACGAAAATGACATCAAAAATGGCCCAAAAGACTGTCTCACTCTGCAACCATTATGCGGTCTGCAGAGTGATTCTGCGTCCTCATAATAGGCAGCAGAAGTGCATTTCTTCTACCCAAATGTTTTTCCTTTACTTTCCCGTGCATTGTTCAACCCAAAAAGTCTGAGCCGCGGCTCAAACACGTAAGCCCAGTTCGGTACCATGAAACACTATTTTCCTTTGCGAAATCTTACGGGGCCTTACATTCTCCCCTACTTAGGATTATTCGTCCTCGAATGAGGGTCAGAATCTGTCATTAGCATCAAATGTGGCCCAACTGTTAATTCATACTCACTAGTAGTTTCAAAATTTGGCTAACTCCCTAAATTTCCAAAAAATTCGCCAGAGTCTCCCTTGTAACTGGGCCTATCCACATGCCAGAGAACCCGAGAAACACATCCTAACAATATATACATAATCTAACTACGTAACATAACACAAAACAACACCAAATGTGGCCTCACATACAATATATTTAGAAAGAAGCACCTTTACATTAACTGAACAAGTGATACAAGAATCCATAGGCGACAGTTTTATAGAAAGGTTACATAACTTATACAAACAAACAAGGATACTTCTTTTTCATCTCTTCCTCGGCCTGCCGAGTAGCCTCGTCAACCTGCTGGTTTCACCATAACACCTTCACAGAGGCAATTTCTTTATTCCTCAACTTTCGGACTTGCCTATCAAGAATGGCAACTGGAATTTCTTCATATGACAGTTCTTCATTAACCTCAATGATCTCAATCGGCACAATAGCTGAGGGATCTCCAACTACCTTTTTCAACATAGGCACATGGAATACCAGGTGCACTAATGACATCTCAGGTGGTAGCTCAAGCTTGTACGCCACCTCACTGATCCTCTGAATGATTATGTACGGTCCGACATACCTCGGACTCAATTTTCCTTTCCTTCCAAACCACATTATACCCTTCATGGGGAAAACCTTAAAGAATACCCAATCATCTTCCTTGAACTCTAAGTCTCTGCGACGAACATCCGAATAAGATTTTTGATGACTCTGAGCAGTTTTCAACTGCTCCTTAATGATCTTAACTTTTTCCATAGCCCGATGCACGAGGTATGGCCCTATCAACTCTGCTTCATCAATCTCAAACCACCCAATGGGAGATCTATATCTCCTACCATATAATGCCTCAAATGGTGCCATTTGAATACTAGCATGAAAGTTGTTGTTGTAAGCAAACTCTATGAGTGGCAAATGATCATCCCAGCTACCCTTGAAGTCAAGAACACAAGCACGCAACATGTCCTCAAGTGTCTAAATAGTTTGCTATGTCTGCCCGTCTGTCTATGAATGGAAGGTTATACTAAGATTCACCTGAGTACCCCAACCTTGCTGATATTTCTTCCAAAAATTTGCCGTGAACTGAGCCCCTTGATCTGAAATGATAGAAACTAGAGTGTCATGTAGCCTGACTATTTCCTTGATATACAACTGAGCATAATTGTTCCGCTGTGTCGGTAGATTTAACTGGCAAGAAGTGTGCTGATTTCGTGAGTCGATCCACAATCACCTAAATTGAGTCAAACTTGCGCGGAGTGCGTGGTAATCTTACCACAAAATCCATATTAATCATTTACCACTTTCACATTGAAATTTCTATGTTCTATGCCAACCCACCAGGCCGTTGGTGTTCGGCCTTCACTTGCTGACAATTTGGACATCTCGCCACAAAGTCCGCTACATTTCTTTTCATATCATTCCACTAATAGACTTCCTTAAGATCATGATACATTTTTGTAGAGCCGAAGTGTGAGCCTCAGTCAGGATTCTTTCCTGGAGACCATCTACATTTGGAACACATAGACGCCTTTGGTACCTTAGTGTACCATCATCCATGCCCAAAAAAAGGCCATGGTCTTATGTTTTTGAACTGGAGATTGACCTCTTCGAAATTGCTCTCTCAAAAGCTGGAGATTGACCTCTCGTCGCCTCTGGCATTATCTGGCGAGTCTCAAAGGCTGAAGACCCTCAAGTATCTTAGTTTTTCTCTGTTTTCTCTTTCTACGGTGGGTTCTTCTTCTTCTCTATTTCCTTTTTCTTTCTCCGGCGAACCAATCGTCGCCCATTCCTTTCTCCGGCGAAATCCAGTTGTTCCATTGCCAGAGGTAAAGTGAATTTTCTAGTATCCATCTTAGTTTTTCTCTGTTTTCTCTTTCTACGGTGGGTTCTTCTTCTTCTCTATTTCCTTTTTCTTGCTCCGGCGAACCAATCGTCGCCCATTCCTTTCTCCGACGAAATCCAATTATTCCATTGCCAGAGGTAAAGTTGCAAGTATTGCCAAATCGTACCAACGTCTTTGGTCTAATTA
>AWOL01S0013296.1:37898-48410 GCA_000715115.1 Nicotiana otophora | reverse complement strand
CACTGCGCCACTAGATTATGTGGTGAGAGCACCTAATATATGGAAGAGGATTATTGGCATCAATAAGCCGCAATGTTTGATATGAAAGAAGAGCTACTCGGGTTTATGTTGGATGATTCTTGAAATATGTTATGGTTGTGGAAAGAGGTGGAACAAGAAGAACAAATGCCCTTTATGTGGGATACACCCATCATAAAGCGTGTTAGGGGTGGTAGATTTGGGCAATTCCAAAGGCCCATATAATGAGTTGTTGCAGAGATTGTTAATCCCATCATGTGGTCCTGGAGGAAGGATGGGGGGATGTTTATGACTTATGCAAAATAAATAAATATCATGTCAGTGGGGCGAGTCAGTTTAGTGGACCTCATCCATGTTGCGTGAAGTATAGGAGATGCCATTCATGGGTATGTCACCATGGTACCAATCTATGTTACGGATGTGGAGTCGAGGGGCATCCGTTAAGGCACTGCCCCATCAATCTAAAGTATTCAAGTAAGTCACTCCTTAGTACATCATTATGAACACGCATAATTTTTCCTTGTTGTATATGTACATCCATATTGAAGAGCCTTCATAAACACGGTCTTAACAAGATGCTAAATCATAAAACATTGCATGTACTAACTTTCTAAACGAGACGCATTATTCATGAAGCCACTCTATCACATATTCTCTTATTTACAACCCCGTGAGGAATTGAGTTCAATAATAATTTCCTCGGAATGAGTTATAACCCTAGGGTAATACTTCCCATTGCTTCCTTAAATTCTCAACAAAGGATTATACTGATGAATTTCATACAAGAATCTTTTGATTCAAATGGATAATATCTGCACACTTATGCTTATTCATGCACCGTCATAAAGTTTACCTATGTGGTATCAAATCCAATGTATAGAAACCTAGTGTTGAGATCCTTCTTGAGCCACTCTTTTTCTCTCCGGTGTATGTGGATCCTATGGTTTGAACAATCACTTCACACCTTTGTGAATATTATCATGAATCCTTTTCACTGTCTAGTAATGTGAGAGCATATGAGTAAATTTCAATTGAAAGGGGTCACTTGTCCGTATAAACGTTTTCGGAAAATTTGAGATTTTCACAAATTCGTCACAGGAAGATCCCTTTGTTTGCCCATCTCGGTATGACTTTCATGTCAACTTAGATCATGCCTCAGTGAGTAACTCACGTTGTTCCTAGTATTGTAGTTGTCCATGAAGTGGTATGATATTGCATCTTGAGAGCTATTATGGAAAAAACATGTCTAACTCATAGCAAAGTGTTCATTCTCTCTAACCAATACATGATTTCATCCCAACATTATGATGTCCTAGCTACATAGTTTCACTTGTGTGTGGTTGAAAGTTAAGCAACCTTACCGCGACTTTTCCCTCCCCACTTTAGGTAGATGTTTCAGATTCTGGCACATATAATCAATATTGATTTGAAAGACAAGTTTGTCGTATCTCTACTCCTCTCATATAGGATCAACTATCATGAAGGGTTAAGCTGCCAAAATGATAATAACCTCCTTTTCAACCTCATGGTCTTTTGGCGTAGATTCTTTGTGTTGAATAATGTTAAGAGCATAATGCAACTATATATATTTTGAAACCCATATCACATTCAAGGTGCCAGAGTATTCTCATTTCGAGATAAACTGATTTTCTCTACATTCCAATGGGCGACTAGTATCACGTAGTTGGCTATTTCTCTTTGAGGACTACTATTGCCGAACAAGGCATATATGGAATGCAATAATTATTGATGTCCCTTTCAGGACTCTTAGTCTTCCAAGAATAAATGACTCTAATGTGTTTATCCTCTCTACCATGCCTCCCATATGTCACAAGTCTAAAATGACTCATTTCTTTTAAATCTCAGAATCATGAACATGGTCCCTACATTACCAATGCCTACTAGGAATCTTTGTTCCTCATTTGTCGAATCATTGATGTCATCACAATGATTAACCATGTCAGAACTATTGGTAGTAACCTTCATGTCTCTTAGGATATAACCTCCTGAAATGCCCTGCTCAGCATATTGACGGATTCTTGAAACATTCCAGCCAAATCTCGGACCTCGTTGTTCCTATTTATAGTAACCTATGGGGGTTGAAGATTCAAACATGTCAAAGAAGAAGTATCATCCCATGATCAAATATATTGGATAGGAAATTTTATGATCATATTCATGCTAGCACATCTTAGAGTAATTGTTGGAAGTCGCCAAAGGTTTAGTTTGGGTGTTCGGCGTAGGAATTTAGAGTTGCAAAAAGTGAACAGGTTATTTTCAAGATTTTCTCTATGAATATATTGGGTGAATTGTTAATGAAGGTAAAGTATGTGTAGCCACATTAGGCCTTATGGAATATTGAAGGAAATAGGCCAAACTATGAGTATGATGTTTTCCCATTGTTGCCCTCTATGCACCCGATGCATCATATATCTAGGTTCCAGAAGGTTGTTGGAATTCCTTTGCCTATTGTTCCAGTGGAAACTATTAAAGGTGAAGTTAATAGGTAATTGGCTTATAAGAGGTACCTAGTTATTGTTACACCTCACAGTATTACGTCGATGTTACACCCCGTAGTATTGTACGTTGGATTTGTCGTAAGATAATTGACATCAGTTCAAGGACAAGATTATATTCAGGTTATAAGTATTATGCTTTTATAACAAGTGATAAGTAAAGCCGTGAAGGTCAGAGGGTAAACGAGTGGAAGAAACTGAGTTTGATATAGTACGGTCCAAGCTATAATACCCCGTATTTATGGACTAGTGCCATACAAGATATGACATGACCATGATAGTAAGGTGTATAAAGCGTGTTAAGAGTTATTAGTATTTTAAGTAATTTGAGAAAATTCTTAATTATATGGGTAATTGATAATTGTTGATTAGTGGGAGATTAATGAGTTAACAAATCAATTGGAAAAATTGTGGATAAGCCTAAAGGCCCCCCAACATGGCAGCAAGTCAACTAGGTGATAAGTGACACTTTGGTTTGGATATTAGGTGGCATTTTAGGGGATTCTTTTGCACAAGACATCCTTATCAAGTGGGTCCCACAACCCACAAGTTATAAGAGATATTCCTAAATCATTAAGTGGGATGTTATGTTTTGCTAAGCTTGATAAGTAACGAATGAGACTCAAATAATTCGTTTGAAACTTCACAATGCTATATTACATTGAGTAATGTCTTCTTCCAGTCTTAGTATCAGAGGTACAACAAAGATAGTACAACAACCATATTCTATAACGGCTCTACTATAAAGCCAGTTAGAAGAATACTACCCTCATAAGAAGTCAGTATGAAGCTCCCACCGTATTGTGTATGCACCAGAGGCGCATGTATTATAATAGAGATTCAAGTTGTGGATGTGAATTATACTTATGTGGAAGGGAGGTCATGAAAGAGATAGAAGATGCGGCAAGATTTTAAGGTAAGTAAGGTAAAGGTGGACAACGAACAAGATACTCAATTACATAAGGTTATGAATAGTCCATATTTCAGATAGATGGCTAGAAGCGCTGGGATTCAGTATCCAGGAATGATAGAGGCATCGTAACAATAAACCGAAGTAAGAGTTATGGTATAGTATGACATTCTTAGATGCAGTAAAGCCATAGACGCCTAGAGGGACAGCTTATCATAATTCAATATATGTTCAGAAAATGAGGCCTAGAGACTGGATAAAGGCTGGAGGAAAAAGGAGAGAAGAGTCGTATAAGCTCACATACAATGTAAGGCCCCGTGAAATATTTCCTAAAAACCGGGGTTCTGTGATGCCTGGGTAGGCGTAGAGGTTAACAATCGTAGAAGTTCGGTCTTTTTGGATTGATCAGTGTGCTGGGGAGTTGAAGGAATATGTTGGGCAGAAGTAGGCATTTCTGCTGCCCATTCTGCGGCCATAGAACCACTTTGTGGACCGAAAAATGGTCACAGAGTGAGGCAGTTTTCTCGGGCATTTGTATGTTAATTTCGCGTCCATTATGCCACCGCATAACCGTTTTGCGGGCCGCACTCTTGTCGCATATCCAACTTTGAAATATTTTGCAGGGCAATTCTGCGGTGCACTATGCTATCGAAGAACTGTTCTGTGGTGCATTCTGTGATCACAGAACAGGTCTGCGGGCTGCATAGTGACCGCAGACCTAGTCAGTCCCTTTCCAGTTTTGGCACCCAAATAATACAGCCGATATGAGGACCGCATAACCATTCTACGGTCTCATATGCAACAGCATAACCTGTTCCCCAAAATCGGGGAGCGCGACCGGCGCTCAACTGAGTAAACCCGGCCGAGCAAGACTATTAGATTTTATTCTACCCAAACTCATCCATGAATAAGGATAATGCATGTTTTCATTACTCAAACAATAAAGCGATCATGTCTATAATGCCTATTTCTCACCATTAGTTACTTCATTTTAAAGTCTCAAATTCACCCACATGTTTTATAGTGTGAAATGTAAATAGTAATTCCAATACAATATAATGAATTTGACTTCTCCAATACCAATATACAACCCACACTATATCTACGGTGCCCCTAAAGATACCAAATATTACAATGATAGTGTTGGCAACAAGGCCTCCACTATACTTCAAACACAATACTTAAAAGATACATGACCCCGAAATGAAGTGGGGATCACCAAGTCAACTGGGAAGAATGAGCACTCCTATCACTGGTCAGTATCCTCTAGTTTGGAACCACCTGCATCCATTAAACATGCAGTGCCCCCAGAAAAAGGGACGTTAGTACATGTCAAATAGTACTAGTATGAAGACCAAACACATATTTAAGAAATCAGAAGTACAATATGAATACAATGAATCAGGACAGCAATATAATAGCATAGATAATAGTTTAAACCAGAGCAAGCTTATTGGGAGATGTCAATAACATTTATACAATTTAAGATGAGATCCTATGTAACCATCTTTGCATAAAGAGGCCCCCTGCCGCCTCACCCCACTATATGCGGGTGGAGGTGTAAGAACAATGCCATAATTCTTACTCAAACGGCCCTGCCGCCTCACCCCAATATATGCGGGTGGAGGTATAACCACAGAACCAAGAACCCACACAAAGCAGCTATGCCGCCTCACCCCACTGTATGCGGCGGAAATGCATCAACGATACCAATACCTACACAAAGTGTCTATGCCGCCTCACCCTAGTATATATATATGTGGGTGGTGCTGCAACAACAATACCAAAGCTATACACAAAGCGATCGTAGCGCCTTACCCCAATGTATGAGAGTGGAGGTGTAATCCCATAATACCATAATCCCTACACAAAGCGGTCATGCCGCCTCACCCTAATGTATGTGGGTGGAGGTGTATCACAATCACGAGCTTTACGAGACTTTGCATAATAACTTTCACATAAATCACGACTTGGGATTATAACATGTAGGTACACAATCCATAGTTTGGGACACATCCTCCATTTATAATGAAATATGATAAGAGCATTTGAAACACGAATGGAACATATATCTTTGTCACTCAACTTATTCGGAATACTCGATTTATAATCAAAATCTAAGAACTTACAAGGGTAGTGGGGGTTCCAATTCTTAAAGAAAAGTTTAGCCATCATACCTCAATTGAGCTTCCTCAAACTCTAAAGTATTCCGGAAATCTTAGCAACTTCAATCTATTTTAAAAATGTAACAAATTGAACCAAAATTAGGAAGATGATCATGGTTCTAGCTCATTTGAGCATTTTATCAAACACTAGGTGTGAATTCAAGTTTCAAGGTCCTTTTAAGGAGGATCCCATCATCCCACAACCCATTCCCTGCCATTTTTAGCTCAACAATCATCCTACACCCCTTTATAATACATACATGCAAAATAACCAACTCCCATACCCAAGAATTGTCTTGCTAGTCACCATTTTTCAGTTTATTTCAAAATTAGGAGTTAGGGTGTAAATCTTACCTCTAGGATGAATACCTTGTGGTCATCCTTGTTAATCTTCCAAGATTCAAGCAAGATTTCAAGAACAATTATTGAGGAACACCTTCTCACTCTAGGGCACTCTCTCTCACTCTAAAATATCAGATTTTAGCTCACAAATGGCCAAAAGTGTGTATTTAATGAAGTAAGGTCAGGTCTTAAAAACCCAAAAATGAAGCTCCGGAATTGGTGTCCAAAATCGGCAAAAATCTGCCTGTGTCTGCGGTCATTATGAGATCCGCAGACCTGTTTTGTGGTTGCATAGTCGATCGTAGAATGGCATCCAAACTGACCCTTTGCTGCCTCACTTGGCCATTATGCGGCCTACAGAGTGATTCTGCGGTCGCATAATGGACCACAAAAATGCATTTGGCTCCCAAAATTTTTCCTTTACTTTCCAGTGCATTGTTCAACCCAAAAAGTCCGAGCCAAGGCTTGCAAGCTCGCCGCGAAGAATTGTTATAATCCTCAAACACGTAAGCCTAGTCTGGAACCATGAAACATAATTTTTTTCTTTTGCAAAATTTTAAGAGGCCTTACATTCTCCCCTACTTAGGATCATTCATCCTCGAATGAGGGTAAATATTTCACACCCCGAACCTGGGGGGCGAGACCGGCACCCGGTGCCTCACATATCCTTATGTTCCAACTTGCGATTAAGGGACTCTGAACATATAATGTCATACTTTGGTCGTGGTCACATTGCAAGACAATTTGTGAAGAAAAATATAAAACTAAACGAAATCTAACGCTGACTAAACATCAATATAAATCTGGGCCGACAAGGCCGTCACAACTACTATAGTTGACAAACCAACATAATATACATACAAGGCCTACAAGCCCGAAATACAGCACTAACTGATAGGATATGTCTACAAGCCTCTACTGATGGATGTATTGTGATCGGAACAGGGACCTGATCTACCTATAACCTATATAGCTATATACACAAGATGTACACAAAACTCTAGACCTGGCAACTCCGAAGGACGTGGAGCTTACCGATAAAGCTGAACTCGGGCAACACCTACTGAGGAGGTCTACCCGTCTGTCTATCTGAACCTGCACGCATGAAATATAGCTTCTCCAGAAAAAGGGACGTCAGTATGAAATAACGTACCGAGTATGCAAGGTAATATAATAACTGAAAGTAGATGGGAGTAAAAGATGATCTGGAGATATACTTGCTTGCTGACACTGACTCAACTCTCTCAATATTGTAAATAAAATAGATGTCCGACCCTATAAAGCTCAGAAACTTGTAACTGCTCTGCCATAGTAGGCTCGCTCATAGGCGCTCAACCATACTAGGCTTTGTACCTCGGCCATGCTGGGCTCGCTCATAGGCGCTCAGCCATAGTAGGCTCAGTATATAACTTATCATCTGATTAGAGGTTGCCCAATAGGGGCCTGCCCACCGATTATAGCTCGATGGTGGTGAAAATACTGTAATATTGTATATATATATAGACCCTCTGCTCTCTTGACTGGAAGAAGACATTACTCAATTTAATATATAGTCCTAATAAGGGAGAATACTGTAACTTACGTGACTAGGATAATGTATATAAATTCGGGAGTATAAACTTCTCTTTATGCCTCGTTATCAAACACATGTAGTTGTGAGATCATGCCAAAACAAAGGAAGGTCTTAGCCTTAACATACGTGAGCCGATTCTCTTGACAATCCCTTTAACACACGTCAATTGCAACAACATGTAACGGCAGACCGAAGTAGGGGAAATATGCGTGTGATATTCTTGAGAAAGATTGTACTGTGCTCCCTTAGAATTTGCAAATCCCATTGCTATTACGCAGTATAACTTCATATGAAAGTTTTTCTTAAGATTGTTACCTTGCTCAATTTTTAATCCATCTCTCTTAATAGATTTGATCACAATATTGAATAACTTTTCTTGCTGAAGCTATCTTTTACTACATGTAATCATAAGCCTCAATTTTGTGGTTTTGAGAGGATTTTTATATAAGTGGGTGTGGGCCTCAAACTTGGTATGATTAAGCCACATAATCTCACAGATTTTGCCACCTTGAAGAATGATTTAAGAGTCATATTTTGTGACTTGTTAGCTGCCACGTTAATGCTCATCCATTCCCAATCAACTAACTACCAACAACTTAATTAATTGTTATGCTAAAATCAATAATTATCCGATTATTCACATAATTAGCAATTATCTCAAATTACTTAAAATACTACTCGCTTTTAACACACGTTGTACACCTCACTATTATGGTCATGTGGTACCTTGTATGGAACTAGTCCATAAATATCGAGTATTTTAGCTCGGCCGTATTTTATCCCAAAAGGTCAAACTTCGATAAAAAATCATTTTTCTTTGATTCGCTTACCCTCTCACCTTCATGAATTTACATATCACTTGTTTGAAATAGCATAATTCTTATGATCTCAAAATAATCTCATTCCCGAACATACGTCGATTAACTTATGATGAAAGTTTAACATATGAAAATACGGGATGTAACATCTTATTTCCGAGCTTCCATCAATTTATTTATGGCGTACTTTCGCGTACGAAAATATGGGATGTAACAAAATATCTCTTATTAGCATCTTATGCAACTCAGTTTTCATACCACACACCAGCAACCCCAAATTTGACTAACTCCCTACGTTTCCAAACATTTCGCCAGAGTTTTCCCTGTAAATGGGCCTATCCACCCGTCAGAGAGCCCCAGAAACCAATCCTAACAACATTTACATAACCGATGATGCTATATAACACAATAACAACATCAATCGTTTGTCTCAAGAGCAATATATTACTAGAAACAGAACACCCTTAACATAAACTGTACAAATGGTACATAATTCATAGAAAATAACCCTTACCATTTTCATAGAGCACAACTTTATAAATACATAGTTATTCAAAAAAATAAGGATACTTCTTCTCCATTTCTTCCTCGGCCTCCCATAGCCTCTTCAACCTGCTGGTTTCACCATAACACATTCACGGAGGTAATTTCTTTATTTCTCAACTTTCGGATTTGCCGATCAATAATAGAAACTGGAATCTCTTCATAAGTCAATTTCTCATCAACCTCAATTGTCTCAACTGGAAGAATGAGTGTCGGGTCACGAACTACTTTCTTCATAATACACACATGAAACACCGGGTGCACTAATGACATCTCGGGTGATTCTGTACGGTCCGATATACCTCGGACTCAATTTCCCATTCTTACCAAATCGCATTACACCCTTCATGGGGGCAACATTCAAGAACATTCAATCATCTTCTTTGAACTCCAAATCCCTACGACGAACATCGAATAGGACTTCTGACGACTTTGAGCAGTTTTTAATCGCTCCTTAATGGTCTTAACTTTTTCCATAGCCTGATGCATGAGGTTTTGCTCTATCAACTCTGCTTTCCCAATCTTTAACCACCCAATGGGAGATCTACATCTCCTACCATATAATGCCTTAAATGGTGCCATCTAAATACTAGCATGAAAGTTGTTGCACGCAACATTTCCTCAAGCGTCTGAATAGTCCGCTCTGCTTGCCCGTCGGTCTGTGGATGGAAAGTTGTACTTAGATTCACCTGAGTACCCAAACCTTGCTAAAATGTTTTCCAAAAATTAGCCGTTAACTGTGCTCCCCGATCAGAAATGATGGAAACTGGAGTGCTATGCAACATGACTATTTCTTTGATATACAACTGAGCATCTTGTTCCACTGTATCGGTAGCCTTAACCAGCAAGAAGTGTGCGGATTTTGTGAGTCGATCCACAATCACCCAAATCCAGTCAAACTTATGAGGAGTACGAGGTAATCCTACCACAAAGTCCATATTAACCATTTCCCACTTCCACTTTGGAATTTCTATGTGTTGTTCCAACCCACCGGGCCTTTGGTGTTTGGCCTTTACTTGCTGACAATTCGGACACCTTGCCACAAAGTCCGCAACATTCCTTTTCATGTCATTCCACCAATAGACTTCCTTGAGATCATGATACATCTTCATAGAACCTGGGTGCGGGGATGATTAATTTCCACTTATAGAGTTTGCATACAACAACAGCTTTCATGCTAGTATTCAGATGGCACTATTTGAGGCATTATATGGTAGGAGATGTAGATCTCCCATTGGGTGGTTCGAGATTGGGAAAGCAGAGTTGATAGAGCCAGACCTCATGCATCAGGCTATGGAAAAAGTTAAGACCATTAAAGAGCGGTTAAAAACTGCTCAAAGTCGTCAGAAGTCCTATTCGGATGTTCATCGTAGGGATGTGGAGTTCAAAGAAAATGATTGGATGTTCTTGAAGGTTTCCCCCATGAAGGGTGTAATGCGATTTGGTAAGAAAGGGAAATTGAGTCCGAGGTATATCAGACNTCATCCATCCTAAGAGAAAAGGCCATGGTATTATGTTTATGAATCCCCTCTTTCAGTTGTGCCAACAATGAATCGTTGTATTGTTTCTCCTTCACTTCTACAGCAAGTGATGATTTAGCCCTATTTTGCACAATCACCCCTCCTTT
>AWOL01S0013295.1:43700-62473 GCA_000715115.1 Nicotiana otophora | reverse complement strand
TTCTGAGCTTACATCAATTGACTTATGATGACTCGTACATACGAAAACATGGGTTGTAACAGAAAACTATGACAAACGAATCAATATATTGCCTGAATACCCTGTTCATCAAATCCATAAATGTCGCCGGGCGTTAGGCAAACAAAAAGACATCACCAAAAATTCATAATGACCATATCTGGTCCAGAAAGTTGTCTTCGGAACATCCGATTCCCGAATCTTCAACCGATGGTACCCCGACCTCAAGTCGATCTTAGAAACTACCCTAGCATCCTGCAACTGATCAAATAGATCATCAATACGCGACAATGGGTACTTGTTCTTAATAGTGACTTTGTTCAATTGGCGATAATCAATACACATTTGCATAGTTCCATCCTTCTTCTTCACGAATAATACTGGTGCACCCTAAGGCGATACACTTGGTCTGACGAACCCTTTGGCTAGTAACTTCTCAAGTTGTTCTTTCAATTCCTTCAATTCTTTTGGAGCCATACAATATGGTGGGATAGATATAGGCTGGGTATCTAGAGCCAAGTCAATACAAATATCAATATCACGATCTGGTGGCATTCCTGGAAGATCTGAAGGAAATACATTGGAGAACTCCCGAACTATAGGCACCGAATCAATAGTCGGAGTCTCTGTAGTAGTATCTCGAACATAGGCTAGATAAGCCAAACAAACCTTCTCGACCATATGTCGAGCTTTTTGAAAGGAAATAACATGATTAGATGCGCTGACAGATGAACCCTTCAACTCCAATCTAGGAAATTCTGGCATTGCCAAAGTAACAGTCTTATCATGACAATTTAAGACGGCATGATATGGGGATAGCAGTCCATGCCCAAGATAATCTTGAAGTCGGTCATATCAAGCAACAGAAGATTTGCTCTAGTCTAAAAACCACAGAATGTAACAATACAGGACCGATAGATCTGATCCACAACTACAGAATCACCCACATGAGTGGACACAAAAACAGGATGACTCAAGGACTCACGAGAAATACCCAGGAAATGAGAAAATAGAGATGATACATATGAATACGTAGATCCTGGATCAAATAATACGGAGGCATCTTTGCCGCAAATAGAAATAATACCTGTAACTACGACATCTGAGGCCTCTACATCTGGTCTGGTTGGAAAAGCATAGAACCGAGATGGAGCGCCAACTGCCCTCCACCTCTGGGTGGTTGGACTGCTAGTGGAGCAACTGGTGCAGTAATCATAGGCTGCTGACCCCGCTGCACTGGTCTACCCCGAATCCTGGGGTAGAATCTTCGTATGTGACTGGAATCCCCGCACTCGTAACAATTTCTCGGTGCGATGGGCTCCTGACTAGAAGTCTGACCCTGGTGACCTGAATACCCACTACAAGAACCCTGAATAGCTGGTGGGCGATAAGAACATTCTGGTATAGCACTGAAATACGGTCGCGCTGGGGCACCCCGAGGAGGCGGTGGTGCTGGATATGGGGGCCTGCCGGACTACCCTGTCACGAACTGACCTCTACCCCATATGGAGCACCTCTGAACTCTCCAGAATATCTAAACCGCTTATCCCTCATAACCTTCTCTTGGCTACACTGACGTACACCCTTAATCCTTCAGGCTATCACCACAACCAGCTCATAAGAAGTCCCCATCTCAACCTCTCGGGCCATAGTGGCCTGAATGCCAGTATGTAAACCTGCAACAAATCTCCGCACTCTCTACACCTCAGTAGGGAGTATCATGAGTGTACGGCGAGATAACTTAGAGAACCTCGCCTCATAATCGGTCACTGAAATCTGACCCTGCTGGAGCTGCTCAAACTAAAATTGCAACTCTTCTGTCACGACCTAAATACCTAACCAGTCGTGATGGCACCTATCGTGGAACTAGGCAAGTCGGCATTCTCAATATGCTTTCAATATATAACAGAAGTGAGCTAAAGCAATTAAACTAACTAAATGTTTACATAATAACGAGGTAAAAACCCAAAGCACAAGTGCAGAATGATAGCCCGACATCGGGGTGTCACTAAGTCATGAGCATCTAATAACCAATCTAGAAACAGAGTCTACTAAGTCTGTGCCAAATGCCAATATAAGAGAGAAAAGATAATAAAAAAGGAGAAACAAGGACTGCGGACGCCGACAACTACCTCATAAGTTTCCCATAATTAGCTCGCGCACGAACTCAGCGACCGTCATAATCGTACACACCTGGATCTGCACATGAAGTGCAGAGTGTAGTATTAGTACAACCAACTCAGCAAGTAACAGAATTAAATAAGGAACTGAGAAGCAGTGACAAACTATAAAAGAAATATAGATCATTTCAAAAGTTTTCAATAAAGGGTGAACATGCTTCCAAATTCGGTGGTATAAGTCAAATCAGTTCGAGTTCAAGTAAGACAGATATGAATCTTCCAGAAATTTCACAACAACAACCAATAACAACTAAGTGCAACAATAAATAAAATCAAGTACAACCTTTCAAGGCAGCGAGCACTTAACTCATCTCAACAACTCATACTATCAGCTCTCAGACCTCAATACACACTCTCAATAGGTACCTGCGCTCACTGGGGGTGTGCAGACTCCGGATGGGCTCCTTTTAGCCCAAACGCTATATCGCTGCGGCGTGCAGCCCGACCTAATCATATAAGTAGCCATACAGCTCGTTGCGACATGCAACCCGATCCTCAATTCATAAATAGCCATAAGGCTCGTTGCGGCGTGCAACCCGATCCATATACCCTCACATAGCTCACAGCTCGGCACTCATGCCCTATCTCAGTCACTAACCTCTCCAGCCCCTCGAGCTCATAGAATATAATAATAATCAACCCAAACATAGAATACAACAAGTATCAACAAGAAATAAGAGGGAGCAAAGTTATAAACCACAAGTAAGACTGTGACTAAGTACAAGACAATAATTAGCAGTCAATTCAACAAGTATAAGACCGTTGCGGGTCCCAACAGTGATATCATATGGCCTAAGCATGGTTTCTAACATGAAAGGCAGCCAATTGCTCAAAGACAAGGAAAAACAAGTAATAACAATGGCTATTCGACTTTACAGTCTCACGGGACGGACCAAGTCACAATCCCTCACGATGCACGCTCACACGCCCGTCACCTAGCATGTGCGTCACCTCTAAATATTCACATCACACCAATTCTCGAGGTTTCATACCCTCAAAACGAGATTTAAGACTGTTACTTACCTCAACCGCGCAGACATCCTACTCCGCAATGCCCTTGCCCCTCGAATCAATCTCCAAATGCCCCGAATCTAGGCACAAATAGTACGATATAATTAATGTAGGCTAAAAGAATCAATTCCACAAGAGAAACACGAAATTATAAGTCAAAATCCGAAATAGGCTCAAACCGAACCCCGGGCCCACGTCTCAAAATCTGACAAAAGTCACAAAATATGAACACCTATCCACTCACGAGTCCAACCATACAATAATTACTCAAATGCAACCTCAAATCACCTTCCAAAACTCGAAATTATAGCTTATGAAGTTTCTACCATTTCCCCCCAAATTTACAACTCAAATCCCTAATTAGATGATGAAAATAGCAATAGATTCATGAAATATAGTCCAATCCGAGTTAGAATCACTTACCCCAATAATCTTCTTGAAGAAACCTCGAACAATCGCCTCACACCGAGCATTTTAAGTCCCAAAATCGAAATGGAATCAAATCCTCGAATTTCCATTTTCTGCCCAGTTCTTCAGCACCTGCGGACATTCTGTCCCATTTGAGTCGCTGCACCTGCAAAAATTCCATCGCAGGTGCGGATCCCACTTAAGCTCCCAGACTTTGCATCTGCGGTCACGCATTCGCACCTATGGGCCCTGTCCGCTTCTGCGATCCTTCCCACTTAGGCTTTTTTCCGCATATGCGCCTCCCCTTCCGCATTTGCGGTTTCGCAGATGCGCTCCTACCCTCGCACCGGCGCTTCCAGTCCAACCCATTCTTGCCCGCATCTGTGTCCTCCTCTTCCCTTCTTTGGGGCCGCACTTGCGAGCTCCCACCACAGGTGCGAAACACCCAAACGCTAGAAAAAACCCAGCAATGCCTAAGTCCAAATTTTCTTCCGATGGGCATCCAAAACACTCCCGAGGCCCACGGGGCCTCAACCAAACTTACCAACAAGTCATATAACCCCATGCGAACTTAGCCAAACCTTCGAATCACTGAAAACAACATCAAAACACCAATTACATCTGGATGCAAGCTTAAAACACTTCTAAACTTCCAAATTCCACAAATGACGCCGAAACCTACCAAACCACGTCCGATTGACTTCAAATTTTGCACATAATTCATATTAAATATTATAGACCTATTCCAACTTCCGGAATCGGAATCCGACCCCGATATCAAAATGTCAACTCCCCGGTCAAACTTTTCAAAATTCGACTTTCGTCATTTCAAGCCTAAATTAGCTACAGACCTCAAATTCACTGTCCAGACATGCTCCTAAGTCCAAAATCACCCAACGGAGCTAACAGAACCGACAAAACTCCATTCCGAAGTCGTCTTCACACAATTCCGACCACGATCAAAATCTTGAGACTTAGCTTCCATTTTAGGGACTAAATATCCCAAAACACTCCGAAACCAAAAATAAGACCTCCCGACAAGTCACATAAGTAGAAATAGATACAGGAAAAATAGTAAATAGGGTATCGGGGGAAATACACCCAAAACGACCGGCCTGGTCGTTACATCCACCACCTCTTAAAACAATCGTTCGTCATCAAATGAGCATAGAGACATATCTGAAGTGGTGAAAAGATGAGGATAACGGTTGCGCATATCTTGCTCGGTCTCCCAAGTCGCCTCCTCAACCGGATGACCCCTCCACTGAACCTTCCCAGAAGCAACATTTTTTGACCTCAACTTTCAAACCTGCCTATCTAAGATTGCCACCGGCTCCTCAACATAAGATAAATCCTTGTCCAACTGGACTGAGCTGAAATCCAACACGTGAGATGGATCGCCGTGATACTTCCGGAGCATAGAAACATGGAATACTAGATGAACTCCTGCTAGACTAGGAGGCAAGGAAAGCTTATAAACAACCTTTCCAACACGTCGCAATACCTCAAATAGATCAATAAACCTCAGGTTCAGCTTGCCTTTCTTTTCGAACCTCATAACACCCTTTATGGGTGACACACGGAGCAAGACCCACTCTCCAACAATGAATGCAACATCGCGAACCTTCGGATCCGCATAACTCTTCTGTCTGGACTGGACTGCGCATAGTCTATCCTGATTCACCCTAACCTTCTCTAGAGAATCCTGAACCAAGTCTGTACCCAATAATCTAGCCTCGCCCGGCTCGAACCAACCCACTGGAGACCTACACCGCCTACCATACTGAGCCTCATATGGTGCCATATGGATGCTCGACTGGTAACTGTTGTTGTAAGCAAACTCCACTAGAGGCAAGAACTGATCCCACGAATCCCCAAACTCCATCACACACGCATGGAGCATATCCTCTAATATCTGAATAGTGCATTGGGACTATCCGTCCGTCTGAGGGTGAAAGGTTGTGCTCAACTCCACTCGAGTACACAACTCATGCTGTACGACCCTCCATAACCATGATGTAAACTACATACCCCAGTCAAAAATGATAGATACCAGTACACTATAAAGCCTGATGATATTGTAGATATACACTCGAGCTAGCTGCTCGGAAGAATAGGTAGTCATCATAGGAATGAAATGAGCTGACTTGGTCAGCCGGTCCACAATCACCCAAACTGCATCAAACTTCTGCTGAGTCCGTGGAAGCCCAACAATGAAATCCATAGTGATCTGCTCCCATTTGCACTCCGGAATCTCTAACTTCTGAAGCAACCCACCTGGTCGTTGATGCTCATACTTCACCTGCTGGCAATTTAGGCACCGAGGTACATACTCCACTATGTCCTTCTTCATCCTCCTCCACCAGTAATGTTGCCTCAAGTCCTGATACATCTTTACCGCACCCGGATGAATAGAATACCGCGTTCTGTGAGCCTCCTGGAGAATCAGCTCAGGGAAACCATTTACATTGGGCACACATAGCCTGCCCTACATCCTCAANGAAGAATAGGTTGTCATCACAGGAATTAAATGATCTGACTTGGTCAGCCGGTCCACAATCACCCAAACTGCATCAAACTTCTGCTGAGTCCGTGGAAGCCCAACAATGAAATCCATAGTGATCTGCTCCCATTTGCACTCCGGAATCTCTAACTTCTGAAGCAACCCACCTGGTCGTTGATGCTCATACTTCACCTGCTGGCAATTTAGGCACCGAGGTACATACTCCACTATGTCCTTCTTCATCCTCCTCCACCAGTAATGTTGCCTCAAGTCCTGATACATCTTTACCGCACCCGGATGAATAGAATACCGCGTTCTGTGAGCCTCCTGGAGAATCAGCTCAGGGAAACCATTTACATTGGGCACACATAGCCTGCCCTACATCCTCAATGCACCATCATCCCCAATAGTGACATTCTTATCATCATCGTGCCGGACCGTGTCCTTAAGGACAAGCAGATGGGGGTCATCATACTGATGCTCCCTGATACGATCATAAAGAGAAAATCGAGAGACCACACAAGCCAATACTCGACTCGGCTTTGAAATATCCAATCTAACAAACTGGCTGGCTAAGGCCTAAACATCCAATGCCAATGGCCTGTCTACTGTTGGAAGATATGTTAAGCTCCCCAAACTCTCCACCCGACGACTCAAGGCATCGCCCACCACATTGGCCTTCCCGGGATGGTACAAAATGGTAATATCACAGTCCTTAAGAAGCTCCAACCACCTTTGCTGACGCAAGTTAATATCCTTCTGTTTGAACAGATACTGTAAACTCTGATGATCAGTGTAAATCTCATGATGGACACCACACAAGTAGTGCCTCCAGATCTTCAAGGCATTAACAATAGCTGCTAGATCAAGGTCATGGACATGATAATTCTTCTCATGGGTCTTCACCTAGCGCAAAGCATAAGCAATCACTGATCCGCGAGGCATCACAATACACTGTGAGGGAACCAGAAGCTGATGGCAGAACTAGAACTGGAGCCGTGGTCAAAGCAGTCTTGAGCTTCTGAAAGCTCTCCTCGCACTTATCCGACCACCTGAATGGGGCACCCTTTTGGGTCAATTTGGTCAAGGGCGATGGAATAGATGAGAAACCCTCCAAAAAACGACGATAATACTCGCCAAACCAAGAAAGCTCCTAATATCCGTGGCTGAGGACGGTCTGGGATAACTCTGCACTGCCTCTATCTTCTTCAGGTCCACCTGAATACCCTGGCTGGACACCACATTCCCCAAGAATACCACTGAACCGAGCCAAAACTCACACTTGGAGAACTTTGCATAAAGCTTCTTCTCCCTCAATCTCTATAACACAATCCTCAGATGCTGGGCATGCTCCTCCTGGCTACGAGAGTACACCAGGATATCATCAATGAATACAATTACGAACGAGTCCAAATAAGGCTGAAACACACAGTTCATCGGATGCATGAACGTTGCTGAGGCGTTGGTTAGTCATAAAGACATCACAAGGAACTCATAATGGCCAAATCGGGTCATGAAAGCTATCTTAAGAATATATTAGTCTCGAATCTTTAGCTGGTGATACCCTGACCTCAAATCAATCTTGGAGAACACCATCGCTCCCTGAAGCTGGTCAAACAAATTATTAATACGCGGCAAAGGATACTTGTTCTTGATTGTGACCTTGTTCAAATCTGTGTAATCAATGCACATTCTCATAGTACCATCCTTCTTCTTCACAAATAGAACTGGTTCACCCCAAGGTGACACGCTAGGCCGAGTAAACCCCTTATCAAGGAGTTCCTGAAGTTGCTCCTTCAACTCCTTCAACTTAGTCGGTGCCATACGGTACGGTGGAATAGAAATGGGCTGAGTGCCCGACACCAAATCAATACCGAAATCAATATCCCTGTCGGGCGGCATGCCCGATAGGTCTGCAAGAAACACATCCGAAAAAGCACACACCACTGGAACAAAATCAATGGCTAGAGTCTCTGGACTAACATCCCTCACAAAAGCCAAATAGGATAGACAACCCTTCTCAACCATCCGCTGAGCCTTCAAGTATGAAATCGCTCTACTGGGAACATAGTCTATAGAACCGCTCCACTCAGCCCTCAGCAACCCCGGCATCGCCAACATCACAATCTTAGCGTGACAATCTAGAACATCATGACATTGAGAGAACCAATCCATACCCAATATCACATCAGAATTGACCATACTGAGCAGCAAAAGATCCACTCTGGTCTCCAAAACCCCAATAGTCACCACACATGACCGATATACGCTGTCGACAATAATAGTATCACCCACAAGAGTAGATATATGAACAGATGAAACTAAAGACTCACGGGGCATAACTATATAATGAGCGGAATACGAGGACACATATGAATAAGTGAAACCAGGGTCAAATAATACAGAGGCATCTCTATGGCAAACTGACACAATACCTGTAATCACAGCATCCGAAGCAATGACATATGGTCTGGCAGGAAGAGCATAGAAATGGTTATGGCCACCCCCTGATCGGCCTCCCCCCTCGGGCAACCCCTAACTGACTGGGCTCCACCCGAGCTGGCTGAGTGGGTGGTGAAGAAACTGGTGCTGATGTCATAGACATGCTCCTATGCTGAGCCAGACGTCCCGTAAGGCGGGGACAATGTCTCCTGATGTGGCCAAACTCTCCACACTCATAGCAACTCCCCGGTGCTGGTGCTGGGGACTGAAGGGAGCCCCGTCCAGTGGGATAACTGGCAGAAGGACCTGTCATAGATGAACCCTGACCTGATGGAGCACGGGACGAACTCTAAGCTGGGAGGGCACTGAGAGATGAATGGCCCTGCTGATAACGGTGTGAACCATGGCCAGATGATACACCACGGTGAACTGGGCGAGCCGTCTGAGCATGTCTGAAAGGGTGACCCCTACCGTGGTGGAACTTCCCCCCAGAAGGAACACCGCTAAATCCACTATGCCCACGAGGCCTCTTGGCCTGTCTCTCAACCCTCTCCTGACTTTGAACTATCTCAATCTGATGCGCAATGTAGATAACCTAATCAAAAGTAGCACCAGACACTCTCTCTCTAGTCATAAGCAATTGCAGGTGAAGAGTGAGGCCATCTATAAACCTCCTGATCCTCTCTTTGTATGTGGGAATAAACCAGATAGCATGACGGGCCAACTATGAAAATCTCATCTCATTCTGCATCACAGACATATCACCCTGACGAAGCAACTCGAACTGCCTGCGCAACTCCTCTCTGCGAGACTGTGGCACGAACTTCTCCAGGAATAGAGCGGAGAACTGCTTCCATGTAAGGGTGCTGCGCCGACCGGCCTATGACTCTCGTAAGCCTCCCACCAACTGAAGGCATCCCCAGAGAACTGAAAAGTAGTGAACGAGACTCCAATGGCCTCTAGAATACCTAATGTACGAAGTATCCTCTGACACATGTCCAAGAAGCCCTGTGCATCCTCTCCCTCGGTACCACTGAAAGATAGAGGTTAGAGTCTCCCCAACCTCTACAATCGACGCTGCTAATTATCAGGCATGATAGGAACCACATAGTCCTGAGCAGCTGCAACCGGTTGGGCTGGTGGTGCCCCCGATGTCTGGAATCCCTGTACCACCTACTCTGGTATGCGGGTGGCGGGAGTGTGAGCACCTCCCCCAGCTTAAGAAGTGGCTGCTGCGGCCGGAACAGATACCGCCTGAGCAAGAATGGTACACACGGTCATAATCTGAGCTAAGGCCTCTTGAAGGCTTGGAATCACAATAGGCACAAGTGGTGCCTAAGCTTGTCCCACAGGCTCATCCACAACTGGAGCCTGCTCCTGAACTGGGGCAACTGGTGGATCTGCAGTGCAAGCTGCACCTCTGCCCCTATTGTGGCCTCTACCGCGACCTCGGCCACTCGTGGCCCTGACTGGTGGTACTGGTGGCTGTCCAACCTGCCCCCTAGTATGCGTCCTCACCATCTGTGAGAGAATTAGAACAACAGAAATTTAGTTAAAAGAATCAAAATATTCGCACGACTAGAATTCAAGAATGTGAAGTTTTCTAATTGTTCGCCAGCCTCTTGAAGATAAGTACAAAAGTCTCCGTACCGATCTGCAAGACTCTACTAAACCTGCTCATGACTCGTGAGACCTATGTAACCTAGGCTCTGATACCAACGTGTCACTACCCAAATACCTAACCAGTCGTGATGGCGCCTATCGTGGAACCAGGCAAGCCGACATTCTCAATATGCTTTCAATATATAACAGAAGTGAGCTAAAGCAGTTAAACTAACTGAAGGTTTACATAATAACGGGGTAAAAACCCAAAACAAAAGTGCGTAATGACAGCCCGATATCGGGGTGTCACTAAGTCATGAGCATATAACAACCAATCTAGAAACAGAGTCTACTACAGTCTGTTCCAAATGCCAATACAAAAGAGAAAAGATAATAAGAAAGGAGAAATAAGGACTGCGGACGCCGGCAGCTACCTCGTAAGTCTCCGATACTCAACTCACGCACAAATTCAGCGACCATCAGAACCGTACACACCTGGATCTGCACACAAAGTGCAGGGTGTAGCATGAGTACAACCAACTCAGCAAGTAAGCAAATTAAATAAGGAACTAAGAAGCAGCGACGAGCTATAAAACAAATACAGATCATTTCAAAAGTTTTCAGTAAAGGGTGAACATGCCTTCAAATCCGGTGGTATAAGTTAAATCAGTTCGAGCTTAAGTAAGACAAATATGAATCTTCCAGAAATTTCACAACAACAATAGATAACAACTAAGTGAAACAATAAATATAAGCAAGTACAGCCTCTCAAGGCAGCAGTCACTCAACTCATCTCAACAGCTCATACTCTCGACCCTCAGCCCTACATACACACTCTCAATAGGTACCTGCGCTCACTGGGGGTGTGTAGGCTCCGGAGAGGCTCCTTTCAGCCCAAGCGCTATATCATTGCGGCGTGCAGCCCGACCCAATCATATAAATAGCCACACGGCTCGTTGCGGCATGCAACCCGATCCACAATCCATAAATAGCCATAAGGCCCGTTGCGGCGTGCAACCCGATCCATATACCCTCACATAGCTCACAGCTCGGCACTTAGGCCCTATCTCAGTTACTAACCTCTCCAGCCCCTCGGGCTCACAGAATATTATAATAATCAACCCAAACAGAGAATACAACAAGTATCAACAAGAAATAAAAGGGAGCAAAGTTATAACCCACAAGTAAGACTGTGACTGAGTACAAGACAATAATTACCAGTCAATTCAACAAGTATACGATCGTTACGGGTCCCAACAATGATATCATATGGCCTAAGCATGGTTTCAAACATGAAAGACAATCAATTGCTCAAAGACAAGGAAAAACAAGTAATAACAATGGCTATTCGACTTTACAGTCTCACGGGATGGACCAAGTCACAATCCCTCACGGTGCACGCTCACACGCCCCGCACCTAGCATGTGCGTCACCTCCAAATATTCACATCATACCAATTCTCGGGGTTTCATACCATCAAAACGAGATTTAAGACTGTTACTTACCTCAACCGCGGAGAAATCCTACTCCGCAATGCCCTTGCCTCTCGAATCAATCTCCAAACGCCCCGACTCTAGCCACAGGCAGTACGATATAATTAATATAGGCTAAAAGAATCAATTCCACAAGAGAAACACGAAATTATAAGTCAAAATCCGAAATAGGCTCAAACCGGCCCCTGGCCCACATCTCAAAATCCGACAAAAGTCATAAAATATGAACACCCATTCACTCACGAGTTCAACCATACAAGAATTACTCGAATACAACCTCAATTTACCTTCCAAAACTCGAAACTTTAGCCTATGAAGTTTCTACCATTTCCCCCCAAATTTACAACTCAAATCCCTAATTGGATGATGAAAATAGAAATAGATTCATGAAATATAGTCCTATCCGAGTTAGAATCACTTATCCCAGTAATCTTTTTGAAGGAACCTTGAAATGTTGCCTCCCACTGATCTCTCAAAGTCCCAAAATTGAAATGGGAATCAAACCATCGAAGTTCCATTTTCTGCCTAGTTCTTCCGCACATGCGGACATTTTGTCGCATCTGCAACGCCGCACCTGCGGAAATTTCATCGCAGGTGCGGATCCAATTTAAGCTCCCAGACTTCGCATCTGCGGTCACTCATTCATACCTGCAGGCCCTGCCCGCTTCTGCGATCCTTCCCACTCCGGCCTTTTTCCGTATCTGCGCCTCAATTCCGCATCTGCGGTTTTGCTGATGCGCTCCTACCCTCGCACCTGTGATTCCAGTCCAACCCAGCCTTGCCCGCATCCGTGTCCTCCTCTTCGCTTCTGCGGGGTCCGCGAAATACCAGAACACCCAAAAAACACCAGCAATGCCTAAGTCCAAATTTCCTTTCGATGGGCATCCGAAACACCCCCGAGGCACCCGGGACCTCAACCAAACATACCAACAAGTCATATAAATCCATGAGAACTTAGCCGAACCTTAGAATTACTCAAAACAACATCAAAACACCAATTACATCCGGATTCAAGCTTAAAGAACTTCTAAACTTTCAAATTCCACAAACGACGCCGAAACCTACCAAACCACGTCCGATTGACCTCAAATTTTGCACACAAGTCATATTCAACATTACGGACCTGTTCCAACTTTCAAAATCAGAATCCGACCCCGATATAAAAAAGTCAACTCCCCGGTCAAACTTCCCAAAATTCGACTTTCGCCATTTCAAGCTTAAATTAGCTACAGACCTCAAATTCAAGGACACGCTCCTAAGTCCAAAATCACTCAACGGAGTTAACGCATCGACGGATTTCCATCAGAGTCGTCATCATACAATTCCGACTACGATCAAAATCCTGAGACTTAGCTTCCGTTTTAGGGACTAAGTGTCCCAAAACACTCTAAAACTAAAAACAAGACCTCCCGGCAAGTCACATAAGCAGAAACAGATACGAAAAAAATAGTAAATATGGTATTGGGGCTAATACACTTAAAACGACCGGCCGGGTCGTTATAAAATAAAAACGATGAGTTTATGGAAGGTTAAGTCAATCAAAGTTATCTTTAAGAATTTTGGATAAATATGAAATAAAAATGGCTGCCCAGCTACTAAATATCCTTAGATAAATATAAAAAGGTGGCATCCCAAAAACTTAATTATAATGTATTTAACAACTATTCATTAAAATAATATTAAGTGTTACATATAGCAACACCATAGAACTTTTTTGCCAATATTAACACAACCTAGAGTAAGGAATTTTCATGTATTGTCAATCTTACGTTTAAGAAGTGCGAAGTAAAAATATCTCCTCATTAAAAATATTCTCAATAGAAAATACAAATATTAGTAAAAATTTGGGGTGTTACAAAATTACAATGAATTTTAATTTGCTAGGTAAAATCTCTAGGTTTTTACTACTTAACATAATGTGCTTTTGAAATTTTGAGTAAATAGACAAAGAAAATTTATATAAGGTAAAATTATATATAGTTCAAATAGACAAAAAAACTTTATTAATAAAATAAAGACTCCTAATCCACAAATAAGTTCAAAAGGCTCATTTTTCACGTAATATATTTAATAAAACATTAGTCCTAATAAGTTAGTACCGAAACTTTTCTAACTTTCCTACGTCAAAACTTTATTAACTAAAGAAAATTTAAAACTTATAGGCAGAATTTTATTAACGAAACAAACCTCCTTGGAAACAAACCTAAAAGAAGAAATTTGGTACTCCTAAATATAAATAGAGTTAAATGAAAATTTTCCTAGTTTATAAATATTAGGAGACTAATTAAATGACTATCCTAGATAGTAGGAAATTAATTAAATAACTATTCCTAAATATTAGGAAAATAACAAACTTTCATAGTTTAAAAATATTAGGAGAATAATTAAATGTCTATTCCTAAATAGTAGGAGATTAATTAAATGTCTATTTATAAATATTAAGAAAATAATTCGTCCAGTGTGAACTCAATTTTTAAAGGGTAAAAAAGACGAATGACATTTCGCTAGGGGCTTTCGTGCTTTTAATATAGTATATAAATAGATAATAACTAGTCTCTGTGTACGTGCCTCGCACATATAACCATAGGCGCGTGTAATTGTTAATATAAGATATATAAATATACTTGTTACGAGAAAAAGTGTTAATCTCATGCAACTAATGACATGTCCTATTTTAATCTTTTCTATTCAGCACTTCTTATCACAACGAACATAGGAATATACGTAATTAGCATCCAAAGCACAAAACCTATGGTAGTGTTGTTTATAGTTTGTTCAGAGCACTATCCAATCTTCTACGACTTGATCGTATCCAAATGATTATTGAGTGTTGGTATATTATTAGCTTTTTCCTAGTATCATAAACCAAACATAAAAGAAAAGAAAGCACGTCTATTCATTAAAATTAAGAAACCGAATATCCGACTTGAACAATAGTCGACTTTTTTTATTAATGCTTAACTAAATCAATTTAAACAATGATCTCAGATTCAAGACATAACTACTACTCCGCAACACCAAATAAACCATCAGATCAGAATAGTAACTTAGTTCATTAAAAAAAAAAGCACATTTAAAGTAGATTTTAGTCTGTCGAGTGTTTGTCATGAATGACGCGACTACAATTGGGAGAAACACCCAATGCAGATTGTCACGACCCAAACCTGGGGAGGCGTGGCTGGTACTGAGTGCCGTGCTGGCCCGAGCGAACCACTCTGCAATTATTTTTTTCTTTGTTACTATCATGAGCCAATTTGGCCACAACTCTTAATGTATAATTATAAGTGGGCAAACACTGTATTAATGAACCATCTTTCTTAAAATATGAATACATATGTCCGTCAAGGCCTCTGACATACTGTACAAAATGAACCTCTGTCTACAAAGCCTCTAAGATTATTTGACATCAAATGGGACAGGGTACCGGCCTACTCATAAGTCTGTAGCAAAACTCTGACACGATGACTCATAGACTCGGCTGTACTCCGAATGCGGTAGAGTCTTACCGATCCTTCGCTGAATGCCAATCTCGTCTGCTATGAGGGCTCATCAAACTGATTATCTATACCTGCAGGCATGGATGCAACGTCCCCAACAAAAGGGCGTCAGTACGAATAATGTGCGGAGTATGTAAGGCGGAACTGAAACATAACAACAAGTCAACATTAACTAAAGACATATAAGAATCAACCTGAATCTCTGAAGTGTCACTGTATATCCATACTTATTATACTTATATATATAATGCTTCTCTTTGAGACTCTTATCTATATCGTATGATGCATGACTGCCCAACTGATCAGTGGTGACTGCCCGACCGGCCGTAGTGCGGAGATAAATGCATGACTGCCCGACCGGCCGTACCTCGGTGGTAAATGTGTAACTGCCCAACCGGCCGTAGCACGATGGTAAATGCGTAACTGCCCAACTGGCCGTAGCACGGTGGTTAATGCATAACTGCCCAACCGGCCGTAGCACGGTGGTAAATGCGTAACTGTCCAACCGGCCGTAGCACAGTGATAAATATGTAACTGCCCAACCGGCCGTAGCACGGTGGTAAATAAATATGCATGTCTGCCCAACCGGTCGTAGCACGGTGGTAAATGCATGAAGATGCATGTATCACTATATTATAAACATTAACATCTTTATCATATACCTCAATAGAGACTCAGGAACGTACTTAGACATACTTGAATATAACTTTACCGAAATGAATAACATAGACATTCTTAACTGCTAAGAGTAGAACCATTTATGGAATAACATTACGTTTACGTATTGTTACTTGGATCATGTCAAAAGAAAAGAAGAGATAGCCTTAACATACCTGAACCGATTCTCTTAAAGTTTGTATGGAATTGTTTTGCTTTCTTACTTACTCACGAACAACGCACTCTACTTACACAAGAGATTCCATTTGATTTGTAAGGCACACACATGAATTCATATTTGAAAAAGCTCACGTTTTAGCCTTTAGAAACTCGTAGTAAGATGGCATGTAACATCTTTGTGATTGTAAAAAGCTTTTAGTGGGTGTGGCCCACTTAGTGAATGATTAAGCCACTTTAAATCCTCTAAAATGTGACATCTAAGCAAGACTTTAAGAGTCATTGTTTTGAAATTGGGGGGCTGCCACGTTAAGCCTCCTTAAACATATCCAAATTTTCACCCCTTCTCCTTAATTGACTTATTAACCCCCACTAATCTAATAATTACCAAATTATCCACATAATGAGAATTATCCCAAATTACTTAAAATACTACTCACTTTTAACATACCTCATATACCTTACTATTATAGTCATGTGGTACCATATAAAATCAATATATACACTATTATTTCATTAAAACATCCATGCAAAAATACATATATTTTTTCAACTTCTAATTTTCCTAATCTCCTATAAAGAGTATAAATTTTTATACGCTTAATTCTTAAAATGGCAAAAAGATAACCTTCTTTTCTTGTGAGAAAAGAATTTCTATCTTTACAATAAAGAAAATATCATAAACTTTCTCATATTCTGTGTATAATTTAAAGCGTATTCGAAAGTAGTAATATTAATAACTACATAAAATTATATTTTTCAAGCCTTCTTTTACAAAAAACGTTTTACTCAAAATATCATATCAAATGTATATAACGGTATCAATGTTGTTAAACTTACGGGGTCTTAAAATAACATAGTCACAAATCCTTTATAACCTCATGAATGGTCTTAATCCCTTCAAGCTTATATGAATTACTACGACTCATCCTAAAATTAAAGTACGGGATGTAACATCCTTCCCCTTTAGAAACATTCATCCTCGAATGTTAACTCTTAGAGATTTATAAACTTTTCACTAGGGTCTCCTCTGTAAACTAAACTAAAACCCAAACTATATCTGAAGTCTCGATTATTCACAACCTTTTGTACTTGGGCATCTCGTATCTTCTTCACCTTTACCTTACTTGCTCCTCAATCTCGCATCGTATCTTCTGTTTCTTTCATAACCTCCCTTCCACATAAGTGAAAATTACGCCTTAAAGCTCTAATGTGACACCTGCACCTCTGGTGCATACAAAATCTGAAAAAAGTTTCATACTGACTTCTTACGACTCAGCTCTATGGCACGATTTGGAAACAAAATAAAGGTAACATTTCCTAAATGCCCTATATCCTCTCAATTATAAATATAGCGCGTAACACCCCCATAAGTGAGACTCTACTAGGCACGGCTTTGTAGACTCCCTAGGACATGACCTGCTCTGATACCACTTTGTCACACCCCAAACATGGGGAGGCGTGGATGGCACTCGGTGCCGTGCTAGCCCGAGAGAACCACTCAACAACTCTTTTTTTCTTTGTAACTATCATTGGCTAATATGGCCAAACTCTTAATGTATAATTATAAGTGGGCAAACACTGTATTAATGAACCATCTTTCTTAAAACATGAATATATGGCCGTCAAAGCCTCTGATATACTGTACAAAATGAATCTCTGTCTACAAAGCCTCTAAGATCATTTGACATCAAATGGGACAGGGTACCGGCCTACCCATAAGTCTGTAGCAAAACTCTGACACGATGACTCATAGACTCGGCTGCACTTCGAATGAGCTAGAGTCTTATCGATCCTTTGCTGAATGCCAATCTCGTCTACTATGAGGGCTCGTCAAACTGATTATCTATACCTGCAGGCATTGATGCAGCGTCCATAACAAAAGGACGTTAGTACAAATAATGTGCTGAGTATGAAAGGCGGAACTAAAACATAACAACAAGTTAACATTAACTAAAGACATATAAGAATCAACCTGAATATCTGAAGTGCTACCGTATATGCATACTTATTATACTTATATATATAATGCTTCTCTTTGAGACTCTTATCCATATCGCATGATGCATGACTGCCTAACTGATTAGTGATAGCTGCCCGACCGGTCGTAGCGCGGTGATAAATGCATGACTACCCGACCGACCGTAGCAGGTGGTAAATGCGTAACTGCCCAACCCGCCGTAGTACGGTGGTAAATGCGTAACTGCCCAACCGGCCATAGTATAGTAGTAAATGCGTAACTGCCCAACCGGTCGTAGCACGATGGTAAATGCATGAAGATGCATGTATCACTATATTATAAACATTAACATCTTTATTATATACCTCAATAGAGACTTAGGAACGTACTTAGACATACTTGAATATAACTTTACCGAAATGAATAACATAGACATCCTTCTAAGAGTAGAACCATTTATGGAATAACATTACGTTTACGTACCGTTACTTGGATCATGCCAAAAGAAAAGAAGGGATAACCTTAACATACCTGAACCGATTCTCTTAGAATTTGGTATGGAATTGTTTTGCTTTCTTACTTACTCACGATCAACCCACTCTACTTACACAAGAGATTCCATTTGATTTGTAAGGCAGACACATGAATTCATATTTGAAGAAGCTCACGTTTTAGACTTTAGAAACTCATAGTAAGATGGCATGTAACATCTTTCTGATTGTAAAAAGCTTTTAGTGGGTATGGCTCACTTAGTGGATGACTAAGCCACTTTAAATCACTCCAAAATGTGACATCTAAGCATGACTTTAAGGGGGGAGGGAGGGA
>AWOL01S0013295.1:9713-41433 GCA_000715115.1 Nicotiana otophora | reverse complement strand
GGGGGGGGCTCTGCCACGTTAAGCCTCCTTAAACATATCCAAATTTTCATCCCTTCTCCTTAATTAACTTATTAACCCCCACTAATTCAATAATTACCAAATTATCCACATAATGAGAATTATCCCAAATTACTTAAAATATTACTCACTTTTAACATACCTCATACACCTTACTATCATTTCATGTGGTACCATATAAAATCAATATATACACTATTATTTGATTAAAACATTCATGTAAAAATACATATATTTTCTCAACTTCTAATTTTTCTAATCTCATATAAAGAGTACAAATTTTCGTACGCTTAATTCTTAAAATGGTAAAAAGATAACCTTCTTTTCTTGTGAGAAAATAATTTCTATCTTTACAATAAAGAAAATCTCATAAACTTTCTCATATTCTGTGTATAATTTAAAGCATATTCGAAAGTAATAATATTAATAACTATATAAAATCATATTTTTCAAACCTTCTTTTACAAAAATGTTCTACTCAAAATATCATATCAAATGTATATAACGGTATTAATGTTGTTAAACTTACGGGGTCTTACAATAACATAGTCACAAATCCTCTATAACCTCATGAATGATCTTAATCCCTTCAAGCTCATGTGGATTACTACGACTCATCCTAATATTAAAGTACAGGATGTAACACAGATGTAGAATCTAATTAGAGATCTATTATATTTATTTTACCAAAATAACTATAAATTTAGTAGACTTATCCTCAAAAGAAAATCAACGATATTTTTCATTGTTGACTTGGTATTACTAATTAATTAAATACAATGTATGATACAAACAGTCAAATTTTAAAACTACTCATGATTACCATGCAAGTTTAAATTTATTCATGCTTACCAAGTAGTTTGTGTGAGATAGAGAGAATTGAAAGTGCGATCTTTGTTCTTCAAGCAAAGATAGGAAACTTTTTAATAGAATTATCTGCAACACAAAGTTAAAATTTTTACTAAATCAGATTAGCGTTACCAAAAAATAAAAAACAATATATAGCCAAAACTTCCAAAAAGATGAATACTGCAATATGCATATAAGTGGAGAAGCATCCAACAAATATCTAATAAATCATATAATGAAAAGAAGAAGGAAAAAGAAAGACATAAAAGAAAAAATATAGAAATTTTAACATGTTCTGAGTGGCAACTTTGTAAGAATGTAATACGCCAACGAAAACGTTTGTATATATTTTTTTGAGTTAAACATTATATTCTATTGATACTCAAAAAATATGTACAGTTGAGTCTGTCACGATCCAAAATCCGTTAAAGGCCATGATGGTGCCGGATATCACTGTCAGGAAAGCCAACACTAAATAGCTAATTAAATTCTCATTTTAATATTTTTAAAATCGTAAATTTAATTCAATTCAACTAGTAAAATATGAATTTATAGAATAGATACAATGTTTTCCAATTTCAATACTGAACATCCCATAATCATCCCAGAACCCGATGTCACAAGTGTATGAGCATTTTCTAGGAATTTAAAATAAAATACAATAACTGTCCGGAATACAAATTTGGACAGGAAAGAAAATACAATAATGTGAAGGAGACTCTGCTGGCTGCGGATCGTACATAAGATACAGCTCACCTAAGTCCCCGTAACAATCGTGCCTATGCGCCCACAAGGCCACTAGTCATATATGTACCTGCACAAAATGTGCAGCAAGTGTAGTATGAGTACGTAATTCAACGCGTACCCAATACATATCCCGCCTAATCTCGAAGAAGTAGTGATGAGGGGTCGACTTCGATACTTACTATGGGCTATAAGTAAATAGAATAATATCATTAAATTAGACATGGATTATTTAATACGGTTGCAAGCCCATTATTCTGAAGTAAGTAAGCAGTTCTTTTATAATTAAGAACAATCCAAATTGATTTTTTATTATTTAATAATTTATCTCAGGCTGAGAAGGCAATATCAATTATTATAATTTTCAAATCAATCAATTAAATCATGCGTAAATCATGCCGAGGTCGTACGGCCCGATCCAACATAATACTAAATTGTGCATTGCCGGAGGGTCGAACGGCGCGAATCATAGATGCAACTATTTAATCTACCGGGGCGTTCGACCCATTCCACAAAAGATAAACACATTCAGACAATCAAATCAAGGATTTATTTAGGTTTGATGTCCAAAGAAATATCAATTCTCATTAACGGTCAAGTGACCCGTCCAAAATCCAAGTAGGTGAAGTCTAACCTTTTGAAATTTCTTTATCAAGTTCCAATATGTTTTGAATGGTTAAATTAACAAGTAGGATGCAAGCATCACGAATATAACGTGATATGGGTCCTAGACTACCCGGACATAAGCATAATAGTAACTACGCACGGACTCTCGTCACCTCGTACTTACGTAGCCCCCACAAATAGAAGTACATATTAGATTTAATTCACCTATGGGTTTAATTCTCTTTTATAAGGTTAGAAAGGAGACTTACCTCACTCCAAAGCTCCTTAACCGGTTTCCAAGTCCTTCCGACGACTCAAACCGATCCCCACCGCTCCAAAACTAGCCAATAAATATACAAACCCATAAAGATATACTCTAATACTCATTATAATCCAGTATATAATAATTTCTAACCCCGATCAAAAAGTCGATAAAAATCACCATCGGGCCTCTCGCTACCCAAAATCCATTAAGGCCGCGATGACGCCAGACATCACTGTCAGGCAAGCCTACAATAAATACTAAATTGGGTTCTTATTTTTATTACTTTTGAAATCATAATTTTCCTTTAATATACATAGTAAGGAATGGGGATTTACAGAGTAAATAATAATACTTTTAACAAATTCACTACAGAACAACCCATAATCCTCCCAAATTTCGGTGTCACACGTGCATGAGTATTTACTAGGAATATAAAATAAAATACAGTAACTGTCCGAAATACAAATTAGACAGAAAAAATATAAATAACTCTGAAGGAGACTCTATTGGTTGTAGATCATAATGTAAAATGCAACTCACCTAAGTCTCCGCATTAACCACACCTCTGCGCCCACAAGGCCGCTATACATATACGTACTTGCACAAAAATGTGCAACAAATGTAGCCTGAGT
Source organism: Nicotiana otophora (assembly GCA_000715115.1). Taxonomy (NCBI): domain Eukaryota; kingdom Viridiplantae; phylum Streptophyta; class Magnoliopsida; order Solanales; family Solanaceae; genus Nicotiana; species Nicotiana otophora. The sequence continues at coordinate 38,319 of AWOL01S0013295.1, read as the reverse complement.
ACGTAAATAACGTGTACCCAGTAAGTATCAAGCCTAATCTCGAAGAGGTAGAGACGAGATGATCGACTTTGACACTCACTAAGGGTCAATAATAATAAATAACATAAAAATATAAATGTTTAAATCAACATAATTCACAGAGTTAACAATAATTTTATTTAACAAACAGAAATAATTAAATTCCTTCAAATGCATTAATTCCCAATCTGTTAATTAAATTCACAAGTTGCAATTAAAATAGTAAAGTATTGTGTAATTATTATTATTATTAGGCACGATTTCTGCCGAGGTCGTACGGCCCGATCCATAGTGTCGTGTACACTGCCGAGCGATGTGCGGCGCAATCCATAGATGCATCTATACTGCCGAGGAATTCGGCCCGCCACACAAGAAATGATGACATTTTCTTATGTACCTCCGGAATGAGAGTATATTTATTATAAGATTAATTCGAGAGGACGAGCAATTTCTTTTAACAATTAACTTAGTTAAACAGAAAATTAAACATGTATGAAATTTCCATCTTTTACTAACCTTCCCTAAACTTTCACAATATAGTTCAAATAATTTAATTACATAAAGGATACAATTTACGCACATAATTCATGCTTTGAGTCCTAAACTACCCGGACTTTAGCATAGATAGTAGCTACGTACAGACTCTCATCACCTCGTGCGTATATAGCCCCCTCCACAATTAGCAACAATTATTAATTTAATCACCTATGGGGTAATTTCCCCCTCACAAGATTAGACAAGAGACTTACCTCAACTTGGTCCAATTTAATCCACTAGTAGGCCTTTTCCTCGATTATCCAACTCTGTATGGCTCGAATCTAGCCAAATTAATTCGATACAATCACTAAAAATTATAGGAATCAATTTCACAAGAAAATACTATATTTTTCAATAAAAATCCGAAATTAACTCAAAAATTGCTCGTGGGGCCCAGATGTCGGAATCCGGCGAAAGTTACGAAATATGAACGCCCACTCAACCACGAGTCTACCCATACTAAAATTACTAAATTCTGATAAAACTTCGGCCCGCAATTTCTCAAATTTATCCAAGAGGGTTTTCAATATTTTTCAAATTAATTCACCAATTAAACGATAAAAACAGTGATGGATTCGGGTAATTTAACCAATATTGAGTTAAGAACACTTACTCCGTTGTTTTCTCTGACAATCTCCCAAAAATCGCCTCAATCTGAGCTCCAAATCGATAAAAATGGAAAATGGGACGAAGTCCCATTTTTCAAAACTTAAACATTATGCCTAGTGATTTCTTCTACGCGATTGCGAACTTCGTCACGCGATTGCGTAGCACAAATTTTTACTGCCCAGAAAATAACCCTACGCGATCACGGAAAGTCCCACGCGATCGTGAAGCACTGACTCTGTAAACCTACTCGACCGCGAACCTTCTCATGCGATCGCGAAGCATCAAGCGCGTGGCCCAGCTCCTCCCTCCGTTCCTCTTCGCGAAGGCGGCCTTAGCCACGCGTTCGCATAGCACAGCTCGCCCCAACCTACGCGATCGCGGATTTTCCCTCGCGATCACATAGAACAAATTTCCAGCTGCCCAATTAAGCCTACGCGATCGCAACCCAATTCACGCGATCACGTAGAACAAAGTCATCTCTACCCAAATTACCCTATGCGATTGCGTATAAGTAAATCAGAAGAAACTACCAGCAGCTATCAGCAATCTCCCAAGGCCAAAAATGATCCGTTAGCCGTCCGAAACTCACCCGAGCCCTCGGGACCTCAACCAAATATACCAACAAGTCCTAAAACATCATAAAAACTTAGTCGAAACCCCAAATCACATCAAACAACGCTAAAACCACGAATCATACTCCAATTCAAGCTTAATGAGACTTGGCCTCATTTGTTTGCACTTAATGGAGGCCTGAAGCTTAACCATTCAGATCTCAGACATTAAGTGTGTTTGTTTTTTAAAGTCTGAAGCTTAATTATTCAGATCTTAATCGTTAAGTGTGTTTGTTTTTTTTTTACTTCACAACCACTTAAATGGGTCTGAATAGGGCTGTATTATTAAGATCTATAACAGAGACTTAATTTTATTAAGGTGCTATCATCCATATTCATTATTAATTGCCGCTATCGCCTACCATTATCAACTACCACCATGCTACCCACCTCCACCATACTCAACCACTACCACCATCATCCTCAATCATAGCAGCCATCATTGTCGACTACCACCACCCACCATCTCCACCACTCCTACCACCATCATTCTCAACGACAACCAACACTCATCCACCTCAACTATCACAACTAACCACTCCATCACTATCAACAACCATAGCTGGCACTGTCCATCATTATAAACTACCACCACCCACCACCATCTTTCTCAATCATAACTACCACCACCGCCACCCGCCATTATTAACTATCACCACCTACCACCACTATCCTCAGTATAACAGCTACCACTACTAATCACCACTAGCTACTACCCTAAACTACCACCAACCACCACTTTTAGTCGGCATTCACAAGCACTACCGTTAGCCATCACCACCAGCAACTATCATATTTTAAAAAGCTATATATTTTAGTGATGGAATATTATATTAATTAGTATTTTATTTGAATTTTATGTTTATTAATTTTCAAATAAACATAAATTTTATACATTCAGATGTGAAAAATCAAACAGTATTAATCATTTAGTATTCAGATCTTAATACACATCTTAATGTTGAGATATGTATTCAGATTTAGATGTCTTAATCTTAATACACATCTTGATATTCAGACGTGTATTCAGATTCAGACGTCTTAATCTAAAAAAAAAACAAATGAGGCCTTAAAATTTCCAACTTCTACATTCGGTGTCTAAACCTATCAAATCAAGTCTAATTGACCACAAATAAACCTATCAAATCAAGTCCGATTGACCTCAAATTTTGCACACAAGTCATAAATGACATAACAGAGCTATAAAAAGTTTTGGAACTGGATTCCGACCCCGATAAAAAAAAGTCAACTCCCCGGTCAAATTTCCAAACTTAGATTCTTGTTTTAGCCATTTCAAGCCTAATGTAATTACGGACTTCCAAATAAAATTCTGAACACGCTCCTAAGTCCAAAATCATCATACAAAAGCTATTGGAACCATCAAATCTCGATTCCGGGGTCATTTTCTCAAAATGTAGACCAAAGTCAAACTTAGCATTTTAAGGCCAACTTAAGAAACCAAGTGTTCTGATTTTAACCCGAACACTTTCAAATCCGAACCAACCATCCCCGTAAGTCATAAATTAATAAAAGCACATACGGGGAGTTTTATTTAAGAGACCGGGGTTGTAAAAGTCAAAATGACCGGTTGGGTCATTACATTCTCTCCCACTTAAATATACGTTCGTCCTCGAACGTGCTAAGGATTGTTCTGGAGTTGTCCAAAATCACTGTTTAACACTTCGAGCACCTACCCGTGCTACCACACCTAATTGAGCACATTAGATCGAGCCAATATGAAGATTGTCTCCTTTATAAAGGCAATTAAGCCTTAGAGCCCAATTCCAACATCCAGAATTCTCCACCATGCATGTTTCCAACCTACGAACACCATATCAATCACTACACGATGATTTAACAATGTATTGCATATACCTTTGTTGAATTTAGACCATTCACCGCACCATTTACATAACCATAATAATATCCTCCGACAACAATAGCCAAAATTCTACGAATCTGATGTTCACAACACACCTCATGATACATATAAGTCTTGTTCCAACTATTGAAATGCTTCCACTATTGAAGAAATGTATATAAATTCATAACCAACTTCCAAGTCAACAAATTATTGAGTTTCTCCTTCTTACAAGAACCATTGCCTCATTATGAACTAAATAATGATATTTTCTCTTTAATATGTTTCATAAAATCTGCTCACACTGATCCCAGGTCCAATAATCTCGTCTCCCCCGGTATGATCTACTCAGGCAATAAGCTACCTCAGATACTGCCAAAAATCTCCTATGATGCCACAATGTGCCCAACAACTACAAACTCGAATGTGATACATAAACAAAACGAACTCTGGAAAGAGCTACTCAACCCGCGTAACTAATTTAACAACTGAAAAGATGTCATGAATCTTTCTCAGAAAATGCGAACAAAACACACAGGAATAGATATAGGGAAATGTTCCCAACATCACGCTATTTCGGCGTGCAACCCAATTCACATATAATACCCGTGGCGGCGTGCCACCCGATCCAATCATGTTACCCGTGGCGGCGTGCCACCCGATCCAATCATCTTACCCGTGGCGGCGTGCTGTCCGATCCACATGCAATAATCTAAGGAAAACACACCTCGAACCATAACATTTATACTCACGAATGCCTGAATATCAACCATAAGCATGCCAAGTTTATAATGAAAATCCTGGGGAGACGGGTAGCGTTATATGACATGAAACTCAAGCACAACTAAGGTGTGATATATGATCTGTATCTCGAGAGCCATCCTGCTCACATAACACCACCGATGTGCGGGACCTCAACATATTGTATAAATAATCAAGCCGTCTCACAGTCTACATGGCACAGTAAAGTACCACATAAAATAGCTGGCAACGAAATTAACATCCCACACCCGAATATTCTTCTATAAGGAATGCTAGGCTGAATGAACACACACAGGCTGGTGTAGAGTACACATACACATTTGGACCCATCAACGGACCTCAAAGTGATTCTGATCATACCATGATTGGGTAAATAATCTCTCAAGGATCCACAGTGACCCTTTTTCCATGACATGCAATAACAACCGTTGAATTCGAAACAAACTTTCACAATTCTCAACCAACTAAATAGAGTTCCCTTCAGGCATAAATTCTCATATTAGCGATAGTACCCAAAAAGAATCTCCATATTTGGTTGTCAAATATTTAATCAATCAAGTGACTACTTGTCACACTTATACAATCTTCCCATGGAATACGCTCCCACGACCTTCCGTAACAGATAACAAGTCTGCACATCCATACCACCAGCTATACTAATGTTGTAAGGAGAATCGAGGATCCGCAAATCAATAGACAAAGATTCTTACACATAACACTGATCTCAGGTGACGCTTAAGACAATACTAGCTTGATCTAAACATCTTAATCCTTCCCTGCTTGTCCGAGTTCGTGACATCCCTGTCAACACCGAACTGCAACCTTGATCCTTAACTTTCAAATTTTGTGTCGTTCATTGCACCTATCATGCCGCTACGTGATTGTAACGACCCGGCCGGGCATTTTGAGAGTTATAGCCCTGTTTCCCTATTCCTTCTTCTTTATGTGTTATTCAGTGGTGTTGAGTTGTATCGAGTTGGTAGGTTTGGGTTCGGAGTAGTTTTGGAGTGAAATGAACACTTAGTCTCTTAGTTAGAAAGTTAAGTTAGAAAAGTCAACCGGATGTTGACCTATGTGTAAATGATCTCGGATTTAAATTCTGATGGTTCCGTTAGACGATTTTGGACTTAGGAGTGCATCCGGAATATAATTTAGAGGTCCGTGGTAGAATTAGGCTTGAATTGGCAAAATTAGAAATTTGGCGATTTCGGTCGGCAGTGGAAAAGTTTAATATCGGGGTCGGAATGGAATTCCGGAAGTTGGAGTAGGTTCGTACATTGCCATTTTTGACGTGTATGCAAAATTTGAGGTCATTCGGACGTGGTTTGATAGGATTCGGCGTCGTTGGCAAATTTGTGAAGTTTAGAAGTTCTTAGGCTTGAATCCGAGGTTGAATTGGTGTTTTTGGTATTGTTTTGGTTGTTCTGAAGGTTCGATTAAGTTCAGGTAGTGATATATGACTTGTGGGAAATATTGGTTGAGGTCCCGAGGGGCTCGGGATGATTTCGGATGGTTAATGAGAAGTTTGGAAGTTGGAAATTCCATAAGACTAAAGTTTCAAGTGAGTTCGCACAAGACCTAACTTCCAATGAGCATAACTCTCATGATACGAAGTGTTGTATGGTGTATTACCGATCAAACGCAAGTTCTATGTGTCTAGTTTCCAACGCTTTAAACCGTTTGTCATTTGGATATTCCTACAAGATGTTATGACCAAATTACCAAAGTCTGGAAAAATGCGATTCTGCGATCACAGAACCATTATGCGATCGAATAAGTAGTTATGCGACCGCAAAGTGGTCGCAAACCTGTCCAGTGAAGCCCATTTCTGGGCATCGATTTTGCGGTGCATTGTGCGACCCGCATACCTATTCTGCGGTCCATTATGCGACTGCAGACCTGCTTTCGGAGGGTTAATTTCTATTTTCATAATCCGAACCCATTTTGATATATAGGCTTTGGGACTCAATTTGGAGCAAAACTCTTACATTTTTTTAGAGAGAAGGGAGAGTGTTCTAGGGAGAGGAAGAAGCTCAAGTTCTTTATTCATCAAGATCTTGATCAAGCTTTGAAATCCAACAAGGAAATATCACAAGATCTGCACCCAAGAGGTAAGGTTCTAACCCCTAGTCTTCAATTTCGAGTTTGGGTAAAGATGGGTGATTAAGAGTATGATTCTTGGGTGTAATAGTATCATTTATACATATCAATAAGGTTTATGGAAAGATTGTTGAGTTCAAATGGGTATAGATTGGGTTGAAAATGGTAGAAATCTTCAAGACTTTATTGAAGATTTGAGGGTCGAGTTGATGTCGAAATTTGATGAATTGTATATGGTTAAACTCGAGAGAGGAAGAGAATTATTATTCAGCTATTTTTGACTGGTTTTGAGACATGGGCCCGGGGGTCGGGTTTTGGCCGATTTTGGAATTTTGGCCTATTTATGTAGTTTTTCTGTTGGAATTCGATTCTTTAGCCTATGTTGATAGTATTATTCTGAGTATGGATAGATTCAGAGCTTTTGGAGACCGAGTCTAGAGACGAGGGCATCCCGGAGTAGTATTGTTACGCTGTTAAGGTAAGTAACAATTTTAACTCTGGCTTTGAGGGTATAAACATGGAGATTTAACATCACGTGATTATTTGGAAGTGATACCCACGCTAGGTGACGAGCGTATGGGTGTGCACCGCAAGGGATTGAGACTTGGTCCGTCCCGTGAGGCCTAATGGCTATTATCTGTGGTTATGTGTTTATTTGTTGTTGAGCTTGTTTGCCTTCATGTTAGAGATCATGCTTAGGCTTTATTCATGCTCACATTATTTGTACTCAGTCATAGAAATTATTGTACATGTTTACCTCAGTCTCTATTATTTGCTAATATGCGGTAATACTTGATGTGGGTTGTGTTCCCTTATTTGTTGGTGATGATGAGGCTAGTGAGGTACATGATTGATTGAGGCCGAGGGCCTGGTTGTGAGGATATTAATATCATAACGCGTGAGTTGTCCGTGTAGCACGTAAGTTGACCGTGCGGGTCCAGGTATTTATACCATAGCGCATGAGTTGTCCGCGTAGCACGTGAGTTAACCGTGCGGATCCAGGTATTGATATGATGGCACGCGAGTTGTCCGTGCTTAGCCCTTGGGCTTTGGGAGCCCCTCTGGAGTCTGTACATACCCCAGTGGGCGCAGAGTGTTAAGTGTTTTGAGTATTGAGTGCTGAGTGCGAGTGATGAGTGATAGAGTGACACTGCTGTGAGGTTGTATTTATTTGTGTTGTTGCTGCATTTATATGTTAAACTTCTTTGTGGCATTTACTGAGTTATGGAATTTATCTATTTATTTCTATTTATTTTTAAATTGTGAAAAAATAAATAATTGGACTGAAGCTCATTACTATTGCTCAGTTCCTTAGTTATTTCTGTTACTTCCTGAGTTGGTTGTACTCATGCTACACCCTGCACTTTATGTGCAGATTCAGGTGAGTTAGAGTGCGGTTATCGTTGATTTCAGGCCGGCTATCTGTGGAGATTGCAAAGTAGCTGCTAGCGTCCGCAGGACCTTGTTACGCCTTTTATCGTTTCTTCTTTTGGATTGTATTGACAGTTAGATAGTTTTATTTCTTAGTTCATAGATTTAGATGCTAATGACTTAGTGACACCCCGATGTTTGGGGCTCGTTTCCGTATTTCTAAAATTATATTTAGAGTTAATTTAGTTTATGAGAAATTCAAATGTTGAAATGTTTTATTAAATTCTTATAATCGGTTTAGTAGAAATATTTTTTGAAGTAGGCTTGCCTTGTAATACGATAAGCGCCATCACGACCATGGTTAGATTTTGGGTCGTGACAAGTTGGTATCAGAGCTCTAGGTTACATAGGTCTCAGGAGTCATGAGCGGGTTTAGTAGAGTCTTGCGGATCGGTATGGAGACGTCTGTACTTATCTTTGAGAGGTTGCAGAACCTTTAGAAAATATTTCACTTTCTTGGATTCTTATCGTGCGTTCTGTGTATTCTAGTAACTAAACATTTGTATTTCATTCTCCCACAGATGGTGAGAAGTCATGCTACTAGTCAAGAGGGTCAGCCACCAGTTTGAGCCGTGAGAGGCCGAGTCCGCGGTAGAGGCCGTGGTAGGGGCAGAGGTGCAGCCCGTACAATAGCTGGGATAGTACCTGCAGATCCACCGGTTGTCCCAGATCAGGACCATGTTCCAGTTGTTGATGCGCCAGCTCAGGCACCACCTGTGCCTATTGTGATTCCTGGCCTTCAGGAGGCCCTAGCTCAGATTCTGATAGCGTGTACCGGCCTTGCTCAGGCTGTCTCTATTTCGACGGCCGCAACTACTTCTCAGGCTGGGGGAGGCACTCAGACTCCCGTCGCTCGCACACCCGAGCAGGATATTCAGGGACTTCAAACACCGGAGGCAACACCAGCCCAGCCGGTTGCAGCTGCATAGGATTATGTGGTTCCTGCTATGACTGAGGATGATCAGCGTAGGTTGGAGAGGTTTGGGAGAATCCAGCCGCCACCTTTCAGTGGCACAGAGAGAGAGGACGCTTAGGACTTCTTGGATAGGTGTCAGAGGATACTCCGTGCTGCTGGTATTTTGGAGACTTGTAGGGTCTCATTCACTACCTTTCAGTTTTCTGGGACTGCACTCAGATGGTGGGAGACTTACGAGAGGCGTAGGCCTGTTAATCGCAGCACCCCTTACTTGGCAGCAGTTCTTCGTTCTTTTTCTAGAGAAGTTTGTACCTGAGTCCCGTAGAGAGGATCTGAGCAGGCAGTTTGAGTAGCTTTCGCCAGGGTGAGATGTCTGTTACACAGTATGAGATGCGGTTCTACGAGTTAGCTCGTCATGTGGTCTGGTTGGTTCCCACAGACCGATAGAGGATCAAGAGGTTTATAGATGGCCTCAGTTTTCAACTTCGATTGCTTATGACCAGGGAGAGAGTATCTGGGGTTATCTTTGATGAGGTTGTCAACATTGCTCGATAGATTGAGATGGTTCCCAGGAGAGGACTCAAAGGGAGGCTAAGAGGCCTCGTGGTCAGGGTGATTTCAGTGGTGCTCCTCAGGGAGGTCAGTTTCAGCTGGACCAGTTTCAGCAGAGTCAGTCATCATTCAGTGCATTGCTATCACATGGTTCTCATTATGCCCCTCCCGCTCAGGTATCATCGGATAATGCTTCTGGGCATCAGGAGCAACAGTTTCGTCACATGAGGGGTTGTTTCAAGTGCGGGGAGTTTGGTCACATTGTGAGATATTGCCCTAGGCTGTTGGGTGGGACTCCGCAGCGGCGTACTCGGCCAACGGCACCAGCACCAGTTCCTCCACCACACGCCTAGCCAGCTAGGGGTAGAGTTCAGCCAGCTAGGGGCGGAGCCCAGTCAGCTATGGGTCGTCCGAGAGGGGGAGGCAGATCAGGGGGTGGTCAGGCCCGTTTCTATGCCCTCCTAGCCAGGCCAGATGCTATTGCTTCAGATGCTGTGATTTCAGGTATGTTCTTCTGTTAGACTCATTCGAGGATGAACGTATATTTAAGAGGGGGAGGATGTAATGAGCCGGTCAGTCATTTAGAGAGTTATAGCCTTGTTTTCCCATTCCTGCTTCTTTATGTGTTGTTCAACGATGTTGAGTTGTATCGAGTTGGTAGGTTTGGGTTCAGAGTAGTTTTGGAGTGAAATGAATACTTAGTCTCTTAGTTAGAAAGTTAAGTTAGAAAAGTCAATCGGATATTGACCTATATGTACACGATCTCGGATTTGAATTCTGATGGTTCTGTTAGCTCCGTTAGGTGATTTTGGACTAAGGAGTGCGTCCGAAATGTGATTTGGAGGTCCGTGGTAGAATTAGGCTTGAATTGGCGAAATTGGAAATTTGGCGATTTCAGTCGGCAGTGGACAAATTTGATATCGGGGTCGGAATGGAATTTTGGAAGTTGGAATAGGTTCGTAGTGTCATTTGTGATGTGTGTGCAAAATTTGAAGTCATTCGGACGTGGTTTGATAGGTTTCGGTGTCGTTGGCAAATTTTTGAAGTTTAGAAGTTCTTAGGCTTGAATCCGAGGTTGAATTGGTGTTTTGGTGTTGTTTTGGTTGTTCCGAAGGTTAGACTAAGTTCGGGTAGTGATATATGACTTGTGGGAAATATTGGTTGAGGTCCCGAGGGGCTCGGGATGATTTCGGATGGTTAACGAGAAGTTTGGAAGTTGAAAATTTCATAAGACTAAAGTTTCAAGTGAGTTTGCACAAGAGAGAAGGGAGAGTGTTCTAGAGAGAGGAAGAAGCTCAAGTGCTTTGTTCATCAAGATCTTGTTCAAGCTTTGGAATCCAACAAGGAAATATCACAAGATCTTCACCCAAGAGGTAAGGTTCTAACCCCTAATCTTCAATTTTGAGTGTGGATAAAGATGGGTGATTAAGAGTATGATTCTTGAGTGTAATAGTATCATTTATACATATCAATAAGGTTTATGGAAAGATTGTTGAGTTCAAATGGGTATAGATTGGGTTGAAAATGGTAGAAATCTTAAAGACTTTAATTGAAGATTTGAGGGTCGAGTTGATGTCTGAATTTGATGAATTTTATATGGTTAGACTCGGGAGAGGATGAGGATTATTATTCGTCCATTTTTGACTAGTTTTGAGACGTGGGCCCGGGGGCCGGATTTTGGCCGATTTCGGATTTTTGGACTATTTATGTAGTTTTTCCGTTGGAATTCAATTTTTTAGCCTATGTTGATAGTATTATTCTGATTATGGATAGATTCGGAGCTTTTGGAGACCGAGTCTAGAGACGAGGGCATCCCGGAGTAGGATGTTTACACTGTTAAGTTAAGTAACAGTTTTAACTCTGGCTTTGAGGGTATAAACCTGGAGATTTGACATCACGTGATTGTTTGGAAGTGATACCCACGCTAGGTGACGAGCGTGTGGGTGTGCACCACGAGGAATTGAGACTTGGTCCGTCCCGTGAGGCTGTGAGGCCTAATGGCTATTATCTGTGGTTATGTGTTTATTTGTTGTTGAACTTGTTTTCCTTCATTTTAGAGATCATGCTTAGGCATTATTCATGCTCACATTATTTGTACTCAGTCTTAGAAATTATTGTACATATTTACCTCAGTCTCTATTATTTGCTAATATGCGGTGATACTTGATGTAGGCTGTGTTCCCTTATTTGTTGGTGATGATGAGGCTAGTGAGGTACATGATTGAGTCGAGGGCCTGGTTGTGAGGATATTAATACCATTGCGCGTGAGCTGTCCGCGTAACACATGAGTTGACCGTGCGGTCCAGGTATTGATACCATAGCGCGTGAGTTGTCCGCGTAGCCCGTGAGTTGACCGTGCGGATCCGGGTATTGATATGATAGCACGTGAGTTGTCCATGCTTAGCGCTTGGGCTTTGGGAGCCCCTCCGGAGTCTGTACACACCCTAATGAGCGCAGAGTGTTGAGTGCTTTGAGTATTGAGTGCTGAGTGCGAGTGATATGTGATAGAGTGACACTGCTGTGAGGTTGTATTTAATTGTGTTGTTGCTGCATTTATCTGTTAAACTTCTTTGTGGCATTTACTGAGTTATGGAATCTACCTATTTATTTTTGTTTATTTTAAAATTGTGCAAAAATAAATAATTGGACTATTTTATTTAGCTCGTCACTATTGCTCAGTTCCTTAGTTATTTCTGTTACTTGCTGAGGTGGTTGTACTCATGCTACACCCTGCACTTTATGTGCAGATTCAGGTGAGTTAGAGTGCGGTGATCGTTGAGTTCAGGCCGCCTATCAGTGGAGATTTCAAGGTAGCTGCTAGCGTCCGCAGGACCTTGTTACTCCTTTTATCATTTCTTCTTTTGGATTGTATTGACAGTTAGACAGTTTTATTTCTTAGTTCATAGATTTAGACGCTCATGACTTAGTGACACCCCGATGTTTGGGACTCGTTTCCGTATTTCTAAAATTATATTTAGAGTTGATTTAGTTTATGAGAAATTCAAATATTGAAATGTTTTATTAAATTCTTATAATCGGTTTAGTAGAAATATTTTAGGAAGTAGGCTTGCCTTGTAACACGATAGGTGCCATCACGACCATGGTTAGATTTTGGGTCGTGACAGTGATAATACACGTATTCACTATAACCCTTACACTACTAGTGGAATAAGTCACCCAATTGGATAGAAACCTGTCACTTAGCTTATTTCCGAAGAACCAATGCAATACACAACTGAATTCCCAGACCGCAGAGATATACCAACCTCAAGTTGCAATCTAAACTGCCATGACTTCTCTGGAATCCTTTTACATAACAAGACCGTTTGAATTAAATATCTCTCTTATCAATCAAGTTATGGTGGCTGTCAAACCCACGAGTACAACCATAAACCATATGTATAACTTCACGCTAAAGAAACTAATCACTGCCACAACCATGCTGATTCAACCATTACTTATCGACCTCGCTTCTTCCAATTTATTCTCTACTAGCCTTAGAAATAGTAACAATAGCTCCAATCCAACGTAACAAACCAAATCTACACTCGTCCTGAGTGACCCTATTTCACGGGACCACATTGTCTTAAAACCCACAAACCATCTCATACCCTCCTTGTGCGCACATTCGCATCTTCTACTGATACGCCAAATTCTGATATTTCCTTTATGAATCCGAAGTCTTTTTTCCCATTCCTCCAATGCTACACTACAGACCAAAGATAACATAGAACACCCCAAACCCTTTTCATCATCTGCTGCACAAGCTTGATACTTATCCATACTACAGGTTCGAAATCCTCAGGCACCGCACTTTAACATTTTGAATCCACTAGGACCATTGTTGAGAGTCACCCATTCCGACCTGGTCCCGAATATAATCAACTCCAAGGCTCTGCTAGCAGTTAAACACTCTCTCAAAGAAGCACCCGGCCAAATCACCTTCCTTGTACATCACATCAACACGAAGCATAGACTCTGAGTCTTCCCAAAACCTGAATATGAATCGATAAGGCCAAATATGACACACATTCCCCAAATCCTTTGCTCAAATTACCACTGATGTTTTCTTTCCTTAGTTGAAATGACCCACCAATACACCGATAACCAAAAACCTCACAAATAGACAACCATGCAATCCAATTGTAGACGGTGGGGCTTTGCCACTTAGCTTGAAGCTACAATTACATAACTCTGGAACCCATCAAGACTCCTTATCCCCCATTGACACAATGTCGCATAATTGACCCACCAAATTCCTCGGAATCCTTATGTTAAACATTTCATGAACATTCTGAATCACTAGACACATTCACATACTTGACCTCTTACCGGATAGTCAATAAAATTCTTCGTGGAAGCTCCATCAACACCACGCAATCGCTAACCTTCTCACAGGAGATATCCCACCTGTGGAAATTCCATGCTGACATTCTTCAACAACGTTGCACCGAGTACTATTACCATGAAACCAATAAACCACCCTGAGCCCGTGCTCAATCACCAACTGTACAAGTCCGTTCACTCCCAATAGACAGCAACTAAAAGTGCAACGATATATCCCAATCCAAAGTCATTTTGCACTCCCCTTGATATCAGGCAAACTCATTTCTGTCGCATCCAATCTTCCCCCAGTATAACAACCAACATTCCAAGTTAAGTCTGTAGACCTAGTCACTGTCCACTATGAATCCCAAATCACTCCAAACTTTCCTCAAGACATGTAGTTATCCTACCCCGTAACCCATATGCTACCTTGCCACTCTCCCACTTTGGTCAAACCCTCTCCTTTAAGCAACTACCCGATTTCTATTTCTCACACTTGGCCTTCTAGGAACTTAACCACCACAAGACACCTCCCACATGTCCTTCCTCACCCTTCGCTGCCCAGTTGTTGCCTTAACTCAAAATCCATCTCTGTAGCACTTGAACCAATAGGTCGTTACCAGCTTTAAACGTCTCCGAAGATCATCCTTCTCGAGCCATCAACAATAGAGACACCGACTTGATCCTGAACCACAAACCTGAACATTCATAGTACGATTACCTTTCCTTTACTGGGATTAAACACTGAACCTCTACATCATGTACTGAGAATAACCTTCTTTCAAGTCGTTCACTGCGTCGGCACATAAACGAGCACCCCTCTATTACATAAATTTCGTGAGATAATAACTCATGAACATCGTAGCAACATGTGCATAGCCTCAAAACCATCCGAAATATAGCTACTGAGCTGAAATGACAGAATATCGTTCTGCAAGGCGACGACAATAGCCCAATCAATTACGCAGGGAGAAACATCTTGCACCACATCTGTAGTACCATTAAAATTCCTTAATTCTCAATCTACAACAAGTGTTCCATGTCGCACAAGATTGAATACGAAAGAAACAAAGGCATAAGCCTCAAAGGAATTAAATCGCACAATGAGGAATCAAGAAGGGAAGTGCGCCTAACAGCCATGTAGCCTCTCGAAGATAAGTACAGACGTCTCCGTACCGATCCGCGAGACTGTACTAAACTTTCTCATGACTTGTGAGACCTAAGTGAACCTAGTACTCTGATACCATGTTGTCGCGATCCAAAATCCATTAAGGTCGCGATTGCGCCGGACACCAATGTCAGGCAAGCCAACAATAAATACTAAATTGGGTTTTCATTTTTATTACTTTTGAAATCATATTTTTCCTTTAATATACATAGTAAGGAATGGGGTATTTACAGAGTAAATAATAATACTTTTAACAAATTCTCTACAGAACAACCCATAATCCTTCCAAAACCCGGTGTCACAAGTGCATGGGCATTTACTAGGAATATAAAATAAAATACAGCAACTGTCCGGAATACAAATTAGACAGGAAAAATATAAATAATTCTAAAGGAGACTCTATTGGCTACGGATCGTAATGTAGAAAGCAGCTCACCTAAGTTTTCGTATTAACCACACCTCTGTGCCCACAAGGCCGATATACATATACGTACCTGCACAAAAATATGCAGCAAGTGTAGCATGAGTACATAAACAATATGTACCAAGTAAGTATCAATCCTAATCTCGAAGAGGTAGAGACGAGATGATCGACTTTGACACTCACTAAGGGTCAATAATATTAAATAACATAAGAATAGAAATATTTAAATCAACATGATTCATAGAGTTAACAATAATTTTATTTAACCAACAGAAATAATTAAATTCCTTCAAATGCAACAATTCTCATTCTATTAATTAAATTCACAAGTTGCAATTAAAATAGCAAAGTATTGTATAATAATTATTATTATTAGGCATAATTTCTGTCGAGGTCGTACGACCCGATCCATACTGTCGTGTACACTGCTGAGTGACGTGCGGCGCGATCCATAGATACATATATACTGCCGAGGTATTCGGCTCGTCCACAATAAAGGAGGACATTTTCTTATGTACCTCCGGAATGAGAGTATATTTATTATAAGATTAATTCGAGAGGAGGAGCAATTTCTTTTAACAATTAACTTAATTAAACAGAAAATTAAGCATGTATGAGATTTCCATCTTTTACTAAATTTTCCTAAAATTTCACAATATAGTTCAAATAATTTAATTAAATAAAGGATACAATTTACGCACATAATTCATGCTATGAGTCCTAAACTACCCAAACTTTAGCATAGATAGTAGCTACGTACGGACTCTCATCACCTCGTGCGTACATAGCCCCTCCACAATTAGCAACAATTATTAATTTAATCACCTATGGGGTAATTTTCCCCTCACAAGATTAGACAAGAGACTTACCTCAACTTGCTCCAATTTAATCCACTAATAGGCCTTTTTCTCGATTATCCAACTCTATATGGCTCGAATCTAGCCAAAATAATTCGATACAATCACTAAAAATTATAGGAATCAATTTCATAAGAAAATACTACATTTTTCAATAACAATCCGAAATTAACTCAAAAATCATCCGTGGGGCCCACATCTCGAAATCCGGCAAAAGTTACGAAATATGAACACCCACTCAACCACGAGTCTATCCATACCAAAATTACTAAATTCCGATAAAATGTCAGCCTGCAATTCCTCAAATTTATCCAAGAGGGTTTTCAAACTTTTCCAACTTAATTTACCAATTAAACGATAAAAACAGTGATGGATTCATGTAATTTAACCAATATTGAGTTAAAAACACTTACCCCATTGTTTTCTCTGAAAATCTCCCAAGCATCGCCTCAATCCGAACTCTAAATCGATAAAAATGAAAAATTCAGAACTTAAACATTATGCCCAGTGATTTCTTCTACGCGATCGCGTAGCACAAATTTTTACTGCAGAGAATATAACCCTACGCGATCACGGAAAGTCCCACGCGATCGCGAAACACTGACTCCACAAACCTACTCGATCGCGAACCTTCTCATACAATCGCGAAGCATCAAGAGCTTGGCCTAGCTCCTCCCTCGCTCTTCGCGAACGCGGCCTTAGCCACGCGTTCGCATAGCACAGCTCGCCCCAACCTGCGCGATCCCTGATTTGCCCACACGATCGCATAGAAAACATTTCCAGCTGCCCAATTAAGCCTACGCGATCGCAACCCAATTCACGCGATCACGTAGAACAATGTCATCGCTGCCCAAATTACCCTACGTGATCGCAGACAAACTTACGCGATCACGTATAAGGAAATCAGAAGAAAATACCAGTATCTATCAACAATCTCCCAAAGGCCAAAAATGATCCGTTAGCCGTCCGAAACTCACCCGAGCCCATCGGGACCTCAACCAAATATACCAACAAGTCCTAAAATATCATACGAACTTAGTCAAAACTCCAAATTACATCATCACAATGCTAAAACTACGAATCATACTCCAATTCAAGCTTAATGAGACTTAAAATTTTCCACTTCTACATTCGGTGTCGAAATCTATCAAATCAAGTCCGATTGACCTCAAAATTTGCACACAAGTCATAAATGACATAACGGAGCTATAAAAAAATTTTGAACTGAATTTCGACCCCGATATCAAAAAGTCAACTCCCCGGTAAAACTTCCAAACTTAAATTCTTGTTTTAGCCATTTCAAGCCTAATTTAATTACAAACTTCCAAATAAAATTCCGAACACGCTCCTAAGTCCAAAATCACCATACGGAGCTATTGGAACCGTCAAATCCTGATTCCAGGGTCATTTTCTCAAAATATTGACCGAAGTGAAACTTAGCATTTTAAGGCCAACTTAAGGAACCAAGTGTTCTGATTTTAACCCGAACACTTCCAAATCCCGAATCAACCATCCCCACAAGTCATAAATTAATAAAAGTACATACGGGGAGTTTTATTTAGGGGACCGGGGTTCTAAAAGTCAAAATGACCTGTTGGGTCATTACAGGGCCCACATGCCCGATTCCAAAATTTTCGAAGATAAAGTTTACCCATAGCCTCACGAACTCAAATATAAAATTTTATGTCCAATTTCATATTCAAATTCATGGTAAAAATCCAAAAATACCAAATTCTAGGTTTTCTACCAAAACCCTACAAATTCTACTAATTTCCATATTTAAATCCATATATAATCATGTATTTAGCTTATAAAAAGTGGAAATCACTTACCTTGACATTGATGACGAAGAAGGAGCTCCAAACTCGCTCCAAGACCGACTCTCATGGAGGAAATGGAGTGAAAATGAGCCAAGCCCTCTTTTTAAAAAGAAGACACTGCCCATCCCCGTCCTTTGCAACTGCAATCCAATAGCCGCTCCTGCGGCTCTGCAGGTGCGGTCCAAATTTCGCTCCTGCTGTCCTCACTGTCCAGCCAAGACCTCACACCTGCAGAAGTTTCTTCGCTTCTGCGAGCATCGCAGGTGCGACCTGCTCTGCGCATCCCCGCAATTTACGCACCAGCGGTAGTTGTCTCGCGTCAGCACACTCGCAGGTGCGCTTCTGTGGCTACCCCAGCTCCAGTCCTTTCTCTCTTTTGCGAGCAAATCCGCCGGACCAGCGATCTCGCACCTGCGGCCAAAGTCATGCAGGTGTGATTACACCAAAAGCATTAAGCTTTAGAAATTCTTAAGTTCAAAAATCGATCCATTAACCTTTCAAAATCCACCTGAGGCCCTCGGGGCCTCAACCAAATATACCAACACATCCCAAAACACGTTACGAACTTAGTCGAACCTTCAAATCACATCAAACCACGTCGAATTCATGAATCGCACCCCATTCCAAGCTTAATGAACTTTAGAATTTCAAACTTCTACATTTGATGCCGAAACCTATCAAATCACGTCCGATTAACCTCAGATTTTGCACACAAGTCATAATTTACATTACAGACCTACTCCAACTTCCGGAATTGGAATCTGACCCCAATATCAAAAAGTCCACTCCCGATCAAACTTCTAAAAATTATCCAAATTTCCAACTTTTGCCAAATGACTTCAAAATGACCTACGGAACTCCAAATCCACTTCCGGATGCGCTCCCAATACCAGAATCACCGCACGGAACTATTCCCATAATCGGAATCCCAAACGGACATCAATAACATTGAAATACACCTCAACCAAACTTTCATAAAATTCTTCCAAAAATGCTATCTTCCACAATAGGCGCTAAAATGCTCCCGGGTCATGCAAAACCCGATCCGGACATATGCCCAAGTCATAAATCATCATACAAACATGTTAGAACCTTCAAATCCCGATTCCGAGATCGTTTACTCATAAATCCAATCTTAGTCAATTCCTCCAAGTTAAGGCTTCCGAAATTAGAATTTTCTCTCCAAATTAACTCCGAACATCCTAAAATTCAATTCCTACCATATGCACAAGTCATTATACCTGAAGTGAAGTTGCTCATGACCTCAAACTACCGAATGATGTGCTAGAGCTCAAAACGACAGGTCGGGTCGTTACAGAGTCCAAGGAGCAGCTTTGACAGGCTACTCCAGATATACATCACAATATGCTTCTATCAATTTCTGTGTCTATCTATCCTACACTATACTTTGCATACAGACACTTGGTTCATAACAACTACAACAAGAATTCTGATTGTATTTTCTAATTGTCTATGGAACCCAATTCAGCTGCTGTAACACTTCTTTCCACTTGACTATATCCTTTTCTCTGATATGTATGTGCAGTACTATCTCCCTGCAGATTTGGGAATCATCAAATTTAGCTTGTTCAAATCTGATCTTTTTTCTCCCCCTCCAAATCAATGCAATAGTCATAGCAAACACACAGCTAGTAATTGAATTTGTTCCTTCTCTGCTCTTGGCTTTCTTGCATGCCTATGCCAATTCTGTTTTCCTATCACCAATGCTCCTATTATATCCCAACCAAGAACATAGTCTAGACCACAACTTCTTTGTGATGGTGCACTCAAAGAACAAGTGGTTAAAGGATTCCAGGCTATGCCCACAAAATGCACAGGCTGCAGGAATTTGGATGCCAATCTTCAAAAGCCTTTCCACTGTAGCTAGTCTCTGTTGTGCTGCAAGCCATAGAGTGAATTTGTATCTGGGGTGTATGTTGGTATGCATTATCAGACGTTTCCATTCAGCTCAAGGATATGTTGGTATCAGTTTCAACTACAGCCGTTTTATCTGGAACTTTATATCAATGCACATTGACTTTAATATGCTATGGACGTCACCTTGAAGTTGCTGGTGCTCCATGATCAATCCTCTGCTATCTAGTATCTTACTCACCACCCAAGATGTTGTCTTAGGTGTAGCCAATTGTTCAAGGTCTCTGTTCTTTATATAGAAGCTATGCACCCATATTATCCATAAGCAGTCCTTCTTTCTTGTTATATCCCACAAATGTTTTATGATGCTGCTTTGTTCCACAGTTTGATGTCCGGTATATTTAATCCTCCAACAGCTGTTGGTTTGCATACTTTCTCCCATGCCACTAGTGCTCTTAGAGATAGTAGCAGTACCAGCCCATAGGAAAGTTTTGAATATTGCCTCAATTAATTTCATAACCTTCTTTGGAAGAACAAAAATCTATGCCCAATAGGTTTGAATGCCAAAAATAACAGCCTTGATCAGTTGATATCTGCCAGCATTAGATAAAAACTTAGCTAACCAGCATGTGACCCTTCCAGTTATATTCTCAATGAGAGGTAGATATTGGTGAACTGATAGCTTTTTAGAATCTAAGGGGATCCCCAAATATTTGAAAGGAAGCATTCCTTCCGAAAAACCCAATGTTGCAAGAATTTACTGTTTCATAGTTGATGAGATAAAACGTTTGTATATAACTTAAGGTAAGACCATTTAAAGTGTTTTTATCTGCGTGGAATTAGTATAGATTTGAACCTTCAAACACGTATCACATAACATTACAAATAGCTAAAAAGTTCAAATTGGACTCTTGTTCTAATAGTAGAAGGATGCATTCCAATACAAATGTTAAACAATCCAATATGTATTAGTGGAAAAAAGGCATGGCATATGGACTATCATCAAGGTGACAAGACATGTTATGTGGACCATCAATATAGCGACAAGTGGCATTCTTAATTAGATGAATTAAAGAATGCAAGAAGGTACAGGAGAAGCACTCTCGGGGTTATACTGAGAAGAGAACCAGACCTCACAACTGTAAAAAGAGAAACGAGGGCGGAATAGATAAAGACCATTAAGAAGGAAATATGCACGAACCTATCATAAATAAGGAAGTGGAATCGATATATAATTACGGTTACGAGAAATCCTTGGACATAAATACTTTCGTTATATTTATATATGGTAACGGGTAATGAAGGCAATTAATGCCATTAACGAGCCCGAATTAAGTAAGGAATCCGTTATAATTGTATACTCATATATAGGGACTTAGACCTCATTTGAAATGGCATCTCATTGATGATTGAAATTTGCAATCATTCTTTACTTTATTTACAAAGTTCTAACCGCACTTTTGGGAGCGATTATCAATCTATTTTGTATTTTTCTTTTTTTGTCAATTATTTTCATTCCTTAATTTATTCTTCAAATTATTGAAAAAGTGGAGTAACTATTGGTTATCAGTAACCTGATTTCTTTTTGATATTGACTGTGATCGATAAATCTATTTTTGTATTAAATAAATTGTTTCCGTTACCAGAAAAATTGATAATTTGTTCACTTTTCAAACTTTATTTTTAACGACCAAATATGTCAACCGCTAACGAGAACAACCAACTGAACCAACAAGGTGGAACTCCACCACATTAGACACATACGGGATCCCCTCAGCAATCCCGTGAAAGTTCACATGAAAGGTCTGCTTCGCGCACTGATGGTTAGCATGGAGACGACCAAACCATGGAGCAGGATGCCCTAAAGAAAATTGATTGCAGAACATGTGAACAATGTACTGTAGGCTTTTGTCAGAGCATTACCCAATGCAATGCACACTCCTCTGCCTGTTAACACAACAACTTTTCACCAAATAATTTTAGTTTATATTTTTAGTGCTAACTTTGCAGAAATAATTAAAGGAGAAAAACGAGCGTATAGAGCAAATACCTGGCGTGCCTCCCGTGATCAAAGGTGTGGATATTGACAAGTATTCATATCAACCCTAGACGCCAAGTGCAACACCTTTACCAATTTCCAAAAAGTTTAAAATGCCTGATATTCCCAAATATGATGGAACAACTAACCCTCGGGATCACGTCATCGCGTTTACTACCGGCGTGAAAGGCAATGATTTAACCAAGCAAGAGATCGAATTAGTTTTGGTTAAAAGGTTTGGCGAAACACTCACAAAAGGAGCGTTAACATGGTATTCACTTTTACCTGAAAATTATATTAATTATTTTGTTGAGCTTGCAGATTCATTTATAAAAGCACATTCGGGGGCTCAAAAAGTTGAAAAAGGATGGAAGACATCTTCAAGGTTAAACAAGGGAGTACATAATTGCTCTAGGAATTCGTAGATAGATTCCAACAAGAAAGGATGATGTTGCCTAGAGTACGTGATAACTGGGCGGCTATGGCATTCACGAGCAACTTGAACGAGAAAGGTTTAGAAGCCACGGGGAGGCTAAAAGAAAGTCTGCGAGAATTTCCTGTAATAACTTGGAACGTTGTGTACAATAAATACAGTACGAAGCTGCGGATAGAAGAAGATACGGTCGCACAATCAAGGGTCGATGAAAGGCCAGGTTCAAGATGCTTAGAATCAGAGAGGAGGTCCTGTAAAAATAGGTACGAGCCATATATGGGACCTACAGGGCGAGACGCTTGATCTAAACAAGAGAATGCACGATTGATTCAAGATCAAGACAAAAAACGTGAGTTCTTCATCCAGGTTACAAAAAAGGAGTGGGATGCCCAAAGCAATGATTCCAGTACACAAGGAAGAATAGGGGATTAAAGCTTTAACATTAGCACCTCCGAATTGGTGGATATTTTAAGAGGTATGAGAGATAAGGTGCGATGGCCAAAAGAAATGAGATCAGATCCAAATAAAACAAACCCTGATTTTTGGTGAGAGTTTCATAATGATCATGGCCATAGAATAACCGATTGCAGGCTTTTGCAAGGAGAGGTCAAACATTTATTGAAGCAAGGCTATCTTACTGATATGTTCAGTGAGAAAGGGATATAATCATACATGAAGAACAGACAAGAACCCCCAAAACCTCCCTCACAAAAGAGAGCAATCAAGGTCATAACCAGAGGAGATGAGGTCAATGAAGTAACATACAGCCACGAAAAAAATATCAAAAGTTACTGTCACTCATGGAAAGCGAGTTCGCCAAGTATTGGATAGTGACAGTATAACATTTGACGATGAAGATGCGGACGTCTTGATGATTCCTCACAACCATGCAGTGGTAATATCTCTACTTGTACATGATACTAATGTAAAACGAGTTTTGATTGATCCAGTTAGCTTAGTGAACATCATTTTACTGAGGGTGGTAAATGAAATGCAAGCTAATGATAAGGTCATATCATAAGCATGGTCCTTGTCTTGGTTTGATAATACAAGCGTTGTTACGAAAGGGGAACTTTTACTTGCCACATTTGCAGAAGGGGTCATCAAGGATATAAAGTTTCAGGTGATAGAAAAAGACTTGGCCTATAATATAATCTTGGGAAGACCATGGATTCATGTTATGGACGCCGTCCTATCCACGCTGCATCTAGTTATCAAATTCCCTTCACAGTAGGGAATTCGACAAATCCGCAGAGATCAACAAGCTTCACGAAGTATTAACTCGGCGGTGATTGCAAGCGTAGTAGCCAATGATGTAGATGCAAAATAGCAATTACAGAATTCAGTTGAGGACATTGCTATTCAAACCTCAACTAAAAACACGCAAGGGCATACTGATGTCAACTCTAGACCCGATGTGATTCAAGAGCTAGAGGAAAATGATAACATTAAAACAACCACTGAGGAGCTTGAAGCCGTAATACTATCTGTCCACTGGCCAGACAGAAAAGTTTACATCAGAGCAAATTTGAGCCAAGAAATGAAAGGTAAGTTAATTGAATTTTTACGTGCTAACACATATTGCTTTGCTCGGTCGTATTCGAATATGATAGGTATACCACTGGGGGTGATGAATCATAAGCTGAATGGGGATGCATTACACCCACCTGTCAAGCAAAAGAAAAGGAAGCAATGGTCCTTCAAAAATCATGTGATCCAGGATGAGGTACAAAAGCTTTTGAAAATTGGTTCAATACGAGAGGTAAAGTACCCTGACTGGTTAGCTAATACCGTTGTGGTTCTAAAATAGAATGGAAAATAACGAGTTTGTGCAGACTATACTGATTTAAATAAGACTTGTCCTAAAGATTCATTTCCTTTACCGCATATAGATCAATTAATTGATTCTACCGTATGTCATGAGCTTTTAAGTTTTTTAGATGTATATTCAGGTTATAACCAGATAAATATAGACCCTCTAGATGAGGAAAAAACTTTGTTTATCACATACAGGGGGACTTACTGTTACAAAGTCATGCCATTTGGCCTGAAAAATACGGGAGCCATATATCAGAGATTGGTGACCAAAATATTTCAAAACAACCTGGGAAAACCCATGGAAGTTTACATAGATGATATGTTGATAAAGTCAACAGAGGCGGGGGATCATTTTCAATATTTGTCTGAGACCTTTGAGATTCTCCGCAAGCACAATATGAAGTTAAACCCGGAAAAATGTGCTTTTGGCGTGGCTTCAGGTAAGTTTCTAGGTTTTCTTGTTTCTAACAGAGGTATTGAAGTAAATCCCGCATAGATCAAAGCTATTGAGGAAATACCAGATATACTCACGAGCAAGAAAAAAGTGCAGAAATTAACAGGCAGAATAACAGCTCTGGGAAGATTTATATCAAAGTCATGAGAAAAAGTTTTAAATTCTTTTCAGTGTTGAAAAAACGAAATCAGTTTGAATGGACTGACGAGTGCCAACAAGCTCTGAAGGCCCTAAAGACGTATCTATCAAATCTACCTTTGTTAGCCAAACCAAAGGACGAGAAAGATTTCTCATTTACCTCGCTGTGTCAGAAGTAGCGGTATTGGTACGTGAAGATAAAGCTAAACAATCCCCAATTTATTATGTTAGTAAGTCTTTATTAGATGCTGAGGCACAATATCCATACCTAGAAAAAAATTCTTTAGCTTTAATTATGGATTCAAGAAAGTTACAACCTTACTTCAAGTGTCATCTTATTTCTGTTATAACTGCTTTTCCACTGAGGAACATACTGCATAAATATGAATTATCAGGTAGATTAGCTAAATGGGCAATAAAACTCAGTGAATATGATATCATATATCAACCTAGAATTGCAATATAATTGCAGGTGTTAGCAGATTCTGTAGCGTATTTTAGCACGAACCTAGTTCCAGAAGGAGAAAAAGATCTATAAGTATCTACCAGAGCTAAACCAGGGACTTGAACCCTATTTACTGACAGTTCCTTGAATGTTAAAAGAGCAGGTTTGGGTATTATTTTAATTCCACCCTCGGGTGAAGTTATAAGACAGGCAATAACATATTATCCAATCACTAACAATGAGGCACAACATGAAGCTGTGATTGCAGGCTTGGAACTGGCACGAGAACTTGGTATTGAACAAATTGTGATCAAAAGTGACTTGCAGATGATAGATAATCAAATGCAGGGGACTTACGTGGTGAGAGAGACATGAATGCATCAATACCTAGAGAAGGTACGGGAATCGCTTAGACAATTTCAGACATGGAAAGTCGTGCAAATACCTAAGGAGGAAAATGTAGAAGCAGACGCGTTGGAAAATATCACGTCTGTTGCAGATGCAACAAATGCAGAAAACTTTGTTGTTGTACATTTGTTTCATTCAGCACTCAATCAAACCAAGAGTGAGGTAAATTTCAATAATTTAACTTGGGATTGGAGAAACGAATTTGTGAACTTTTTGTAGTATGGTATCTTTCCCGAGGATAAGAAGAAATCCCAATTGTTACAGTTGAAAGTTGCCCAGTGCTGCTTAATTCAAGGAAATATATATCACAAAATGTTTCGTGGATATTTAGCATGGTGCCTTGGACCATCACAAATGGAATATGTAATGAGAGAAGTATATGAGGGGCATTGTGGAAATCACGCCGGGGGGAGATTGTTGGTGAAGACATTAATAATGAAAAGATATTATTGGCCAAAAATGGAAGAAGAAGCAAAAACCTTCATAGCCAGGTGTGATAAATGTCAAGATATGCCAATAACATGCATTGACCAGCGGAACTATTGCATTCAATTATATCACCATGGTCCTTCATTAAATAGGGCATGGACATCGTGGGGCCTTTTGCTCAAGCTAAAGGAAAGGTACGATTTTTTGTTAATTCTAACATATTATTTCACAAAATGGGTAGAAGCAGGTACCTTTAAACAGTTGCGAGAAAAGGAAGTAATGGATTTCATTTGGAGAAATATTAAATGTCAATTCGGAGTTCCAAAGGAGATCGTCTATGACAATGGCCCACAATTCATAGGCGTACAGGTCATTGAATTCTTCCAAAGTTGGCAGATTAAAAGAATTACTTCCGCACCTTATCATGGCTAATGGATAAGCTGAGTCGATGAATAAGGTTATCATCAATAACTGAAAGAAGCAATTGGAAGAATCAAAAGGCAAATGGCCAGAAGTGCTACCAGGGGTGCTATGGGCTTACCGAACAACGGCAAAAACTAGTACGAGTGAGACTCCATTTTCACTTGTGTACGGAACAGAAGCTTTGATTCCGGTGGAGATAGGTGAACCAAGAACAAGGTACACGCATACCACTGAGGCAACAAATGAGTGAGAGTTATGGGTAAATTTAGATTTTACAGAAGAAAGGAGAGAAGAAACACTAATTCGAATGGCAGCTCAAAAGCAGATGATTGAACTATATTATAACATGAAATCCAATTTGAGATATTTCAAAATTGGGGACTTCGTTCTCAAAATAGTGTTCCAGTCAATAAAAGCGGCAAACGCAGGAAAGTTGAGTCCAAATTGGGAAGGCCCATATAGGGTTAGAGGTATTGTTGGAAAAGGAGTGTACGAGTTGGAAACTATGGACGGCAAGGTGTTACCATAAAATTGGAATGCATTCCATTTGAAGAAGTATTACTTCTAAATGCAAGTTTGATTTTATTTTGTTCATTTGAATTTTACTAACCACTTAAGATGATAGGCAAAAAGCTAGCCCGTACCAAATGATGATATTAGACCCAAAAGACACGCGAAATACTAAATTATTCCCGGTCTAGGTTACAACTTTTCTGATGGAAAAAAGGGTTATGCAGTCATCATCTAAAAAATTACCTCTAAGTTCCGTTTGTATTTTCCTTTCAAGAAAAGGACCAAAAGAAAGGAGCTGATCCAGTGTTCTAGATTTCACACTTCAATGCTTTAACATTGGGGGACTACGCATATAGAAGGTTACACAAGGAAGGAAGATGTATACCAATGGCATAGTTTAGCCTAAATCAAAACCTTGAAGAAACCCTTGAAGAATTTCAAAAAAACAAATTCAAAGGGTTTCAAACTCGCAAAAAGGATGAAAGACATTCCCACAAGCTTCTAGGTTAAGGCCATAAGTTTGGTCACGGAAAGACATACTCGAATTTGTAAATAAGGATCAACTTGAGGAGAAGAGGGTTGAACATCGGCTTTACTAGAAGCAAGTCCATCTCCGTCACCCTTAGAACCTTCGTCCTCGGGTGTAGAGAAGCTTTGATGCTGCTGAGTCTGTTCAATTGTTTCTCTAGCCTTTGCAATCTTAGCATTAAAATCAAAACGTCCTGGCTGGCTTCGGTTAAAGACTCGAAGCGAGTGTTCAAAAATGCCCAACTAATGTCAAGTGATGACTTATCTTCAAGGGCTTTGTAATCCTTCTCCGGCTGCTCAATCTCAGCTTTCAATTCTTCTTTTTCTGCCTCCGAGGCTTCATAACTGTCTTCAAAGGAGCAAGAGAAATTTCAAGGAATTAAATCTTACTTGTAGAGGTGTAAAGATCTTATTGATCTTGGATAAGCATCTGTACCAGATCACCCGCGTAAACCTCTTTCAGTTAAGAAGTTCTTTCAAACTCTTTATCTCTTTAGTAGCCTTGGAATATTGTTCAACAAAGAAAGATTCCAGTTTGTCTTTATCCTTCTCAACTTGACTGGAAGAAGCTTTTAAAACCGCTAACTCAGCGGGGACCATCCTCAGTTGTTGCTCCAACGCTCCTTTCTCTGCTGCAAGAACGTCTTTCTCCAACTGAAGGCCTTCAAATTATTCTTTCCAGTTGTTAGGCTCAGTGCGTAACTCAATTACCTGCTGGTCAATCCATGAAATCCTTTTCATAAGCTTTGTACCTGTCAAATTAATCTACAAAAAGACAAAAGGAGAAGAGTTACAAATGAGAAAAAATGAAAGGAAAGGAAGATAAGTAGAAATATACCTTAAAAGAAGAGTGAATGATGTCATTCATCAAAGTCAAAGAACTGTGACCCTCCAATTTCTTCTTTTCCATGTGTCCTAGTAACGGTTTCAGCCACACATCGGCTTGCCTAAATTTTTTTAACAAATTCCCACCATCGGGGACTTCAATCACAATGTTTTTCATACCCCGCCTGCTGCTAGAAGGCTTAGCTTCTACACGAGGAATAACAACGGGGGCAACCATTGGGGCAACTCTAGGCAAAGAAACTGGGGGGGGGGGGGGTTAACTGTAG
>AWOL01S0013294.1:74502-149780 GCA_000715115.1 Nicotiana otophora | reverse complement strand
TGGATGACAATTTTGAATGGGAATTTCACCCTATAAAAGGAGGCCTAATGTTTAGGATTTAGACACACCTCTCATTTGCCTTTTTTATCTTCTTAAGACATTTGTATCTTCTCTCTTTAGTATTATTTCACTTGTAATTTTGGAGTGGAATAAAATATTGATTGTGTCCGAGGAAGTAGGCAAAATTGGCCGAACCTCGTAAATTCTGGTGTTCTTTTATTATTGTCTTATTGTCTTGTTTATTATTTAGTGGTTGTCATCTATTTTGGTATAATAGTTGTGACTCATTCACACTATATACATTTGACTTCCGTAACACTTTTATTATCATTGTTGTTATTGTTGTCACAGGAGGAGAAAGAGGAAGACAAGGAGGAAGAATAATGTGGAATTTCCTTGGACTGAGACTTTTGGAGTTCCTTGGGAGCAAGAAATTAGGAGGAGGAAGAGGACATTTTGACGGTATTTTCACTTCCAGTCCGTATTTAGATCTTCAAGATTAATTCAGTCCTGATCCATCCTAAACCAAAGGGCAAGGGAATGCCCTTTTGTAAATTAATTAGCAAATGGAAACAAAATGATTGGTAACTTTTTGGTTCTAATAATAAATTGTCATTCTTGTTTCTCTCTTTCGAGCGAGGAAATAACACAGAATGCGGAATTACTCTTAGTCCAATAAGTAATGAACGAAATCGATACATCACTCACCAAAATTCATAAATCATATAGCAGAGTGTGAGTAATGAGTATTATAATAAGCTAAGACAAAAAGAATTGGAGGTTTATATATGCACCTGTAGTATTCTGGTTCTGAGATAGCATCACCTCTAGAATTCTGAGGCCACATATTTGGTTGAGCAAATGGCTGCCACTCAATTCAAGTTTGATCTGCTGCTGGCAAGTAAATCCAGTTTGGTTCATCCTCTGCTCATAATTCTGTGGATTTTCTCTGGGAAATTGGACCAGTGGCTGTCGGATATTCATCTTAAACAGGCCTTAGTTTTTTCACAGATTAAAGAATCATGCGCTGAGGTATTAAACTACACAGACAACCACAAAACATATCTCCAAGGGGAGCCTTGGAGCAACAGTCCCTCCGTATGACCTATACCTCACGGGTTCGAGCCGTGGAATCAGCCACTGATGCTTCATCAGGGTAGGCAGTCTACATAACACCCCAATCCCATTGAGATGCGGCCCTTCCCCGGACCCTGCGTGAACGCGCGATACTTTATGCACAGGAATGTCCTTTCTTTCCAAGAGTAATTGTAGGATTTTAAGAATCAATGAACATAGATAGTATTAGTCTTATATTAGTTCAAAACAAGTAAACAGAAGAACCCAATAGATTAATCACAAAATTCTAAGAATCATAATTGGGTTCATGAAACAAGATCATATACATTAAAATAAACAAGCTTATAATTGATTAATTGATTATAAGCACATCTCTCCCGTAGCAATTAATGCTAGTGCAGCACCATAAATTGGAGTTGGAAGAGACATTACCAAGCTAGATCAAAACGATTCATAACTATAAGTAACCATCCATGATAAATGTGTATTAATAGTTTGAAAAATAAGACAGATAACTTGCTATAATTAGTAA
Source organism: Nicotiana otophora (assembly GCA_000715115.1). Taxonomy (NCBI): domain Eukaryota; kingdom Viridiplantae; phylum Streptophyta; class Magnoliopsida; order Solanales; family Solanaceae; genus Nicotiana; species Nicotiana otophora. The sequence continues at coordinate 148,171 of AWOL01S0013294.1, read as the reverse complement.
AAGTACACTATTACTGTAAAACTTCCTAACACTATTCAGTGTATTCAAGTCAAATCTTATAGTTTATTACTAATTAACATGTTATATGATTCTAGGAAAGCTACATCTCCAGAATTTCGCAGCTGCATACTGGAACTTCCCATACTTCATTTGAGGCTGAGGGGTCAAATTCTGCGAATTTGTTCACCATTGCTAGAACGATTGATCAGTGGTCAACTCTAACAAAATTTAAATAACTAAGAAAATTTTTGAGTGATATTTTATTTTGTATCACCATCTTTATGCACAAGAAATCATTCTAATCATTAGAAATTATCAACTGATGGTTAAAAAGAAAACAAAAAGGGAAGAAAACAAGCTAAAAAATTTCTTACATGAAGTCAGTGGCATTGATGACTGATCTGTGACTTTCTTGATGACCTCTTCGTTCAGACATTTTCAACTTCCAGCTGAATTTAACTGTTTTTCAACCCTCAAATTATACCAGAACTAGAAGTATTATAATTAAAATATATCCCCTTAAGTACACCAACGGTGACAAATGGGGTAAATTTCACCAAGGTAATTCAACTATCTCTCAATTTTACTAAAGTGGTTTAATTATTTTTTATCATTTATAAGTAACTATACTTTATCATTATTACTTCAAATTCATTTTGGCTCAAACCCCTACCATAAATATGACATGACACAAAATTTAATGAGAAAAATCCAAAAATAAATATCACATCAACTTAAATAGACCATACCCACTTAGAAGAAATTCTAATAACTGGTGCAAATATATTAAATAATCAATATTTTATTTTTAAGAAAAATATATTTTTACTAACTGCGCTTTATATTTATTTAAGGATTCATCTGGATTAAATTTCCTTTTGAAAATCTATTTATAACCAATAGGTTTTGCATCAGGAGGTAAATCTGATAAAATTTATGTTTTATTTTTCATAATAGAATAAATTTGAACTTTTATTGCTTCTTTCCAATATTCAGCATTTGAAGAAGATATGGCTTCAAAATAATTTGATGGTTAATTGCCAACAAGAAAAGTTTGAAATTCATTTCCAATGGAAAAATATTCTTTTCTAGGCCTTTTGCTCTTTCTCAATTCCTCATTAGAGGTAATCTCATTAGTTCTTTCAACAAGTGTATGAGAAATTTTATCGGACAATGAAAAAATATGTTCAAAGAACTCTGCATTCTTTGTTTCAAGTTAGGTTTATAACCTTTCCACAAATCATAAGGGGTTTTGCTAGTTCTTTTATGTGAGATTCTATTTTGTAAGTGACATGCAGATAATATAACTTCAACCCGCAAATAATCAGGTGCATTATAACTAACTAACATTGGGTTCATCATCTCTTTCAATGCTTATTTTTCCTTTCAGCAATCCCATTAGACTCAGGTGAATACGGATGAGTTACTTCATGAATTATTCTTTCTTTTCCACAAAAATTATTCAACGATAAGTATTCTCCAACTCTATTGGATCTAATTCTCTTGATTTGTCTACTTAGTTAATTTTCAACCTCAGTTTTATAAGAAATAAAAGTATTAAAAGCATCATCTTTTATTTCTAAACAAATACAACTTAGTGTATCTAGAGAAATCATCGACAAATGTCACATAATATCTTTTACTATGTCTAGTCATAATCTACTTCAAATCGCCTATATCAGTATGAATCAAAGATAATAATTTAGTCTTTCTAGTACTTTTAGCTTCGACATATATTCCACACTTGTCAATATTATTTGAGTCTAAACCAGATATTAAACCTAGTGACTGTATTTTTTTTTATATATGCGATATTCACATGTCCTAATCTAGCATGCCATAAAGAAATAGACTCAATCATATAAGCAGAAGCAGGTGCATTTTTATTGATAACATCAGAAACACTAAGCGCAAATAACTCATTGTTCAATATCCATTGCCCACAAAAGTATTATTTTTGGTCAATACGACCTCATCATTTTCAAAAGAAACCTTTACTCCAACTTTTCCTAATAATTCGACAGAACCCAAATTGGTTTGGATATTAAGAGCATACAACACATCACTCAATACTAGAGTTTTACCATATGTGAGGTTTAGAAGAATTTTTCCTTTCCCAAGAACGCGAGTTATTCTTGAATCACCAAGATAAATAGTTTCTTCTCCTTCCTCAACGCGGGTGTAAGACAAATTTATTTTTGTTTGCAAAAATGTTCTTAGTAGCACCAAAGTCTATCATTCAATCTTTCACATTGACCACTTTATTTATTTGGGAAATGACCGCAACAATTATATTATCCACTTTAGTCAAATTTAATTTTGACTTAGTGAGATTGTCATTTATCCCCCAACTCTTCTCTTGCATTGAGGTGGATTTTTCTTGAAGGCTTAATATTAGCATTGAGTTTGTAACCATGACTATTTACATACCTGTATTTGGACACAAGTGTTTGTCTAAGTTGTGGATACAATAACGTATTTGCAACACCATGGATATCTGGTAGGATAACTGAAATAGTAGCAACGGGGACAACACCAAAATTGGTAGCATCATCAAAACATTTCATAGTGGTATTACTTGTCATAGTTTCTTAGATTGTAGGAAATAAGACTCGAAATTTAAGATAACACTGCAATAATATTATTTATAAATAGAAATACACGAATTAAGTCGTGCTAGACACTATCCTAAGAAACTATTTCAGTAATGTGAAATATTTTTCCATGATTAATTAAGCCTACCTCTATTTAAGAGGATACAAGAATCAACAAAATATTAATAATAAACTACCAAGTCTAGAAAATAAATTAGTAAAAATGAACAATTTAGTAGCATGGAATAATGATTAAGCTAATGAAGAAAATACACAATAATTATGAGTAATCATTGGCTAATGATAAGGAGTTGTGAAGAAGACAATTTTTTGTGTAAGAAATAACTACACAAAACGTGTAAGAAGGAGCAAGGAAGGGAAAAAATGTTTCTGATGGTTATGATGGCAAATGATCTAGCAGTAAATGCTAAAACATCAAATGAAACTAAGGAAATAAGTGATAACTTGTGTTAGGTTCTCAGTTAGCATCACAACAAGAAGAGGCAGAGACAGGAAATTCTGATCAATCAGCAAAAGTTGAAACAAATAAAAGTTGTGACGGTGGCAACAGCAACTTGGAAATTGTTAACCAAGGCCAACAAAACCAACCTTGAAGCATCTTATAAATAAAGATAAAAAAAGATTTGTTTTTCGATTTTTTCTCTCTATAAGTATCTGACAGAAGAGAGGAGCCTTGCAGCAACAATAAAGTTATTTCCGTGTGGCCTATAGGTTATGGGTTCGAGCCATGGAATCAACCAAGTTATCTATATCACACCCTTAAGGTGTAGCCCTTCCCGACCCTGCGTGAACGCGGGTTTCTTTTTCGTTTTATTTTGCAAGACTTTTCTGGAGTCATTAGACTTTAAGCATCCCGATTATGTATGCTTTTCCCATCACAATGGAGTGTTGCTTTGATGGCTGAGTAGAGTTAGATAGCCACAGGAATATTTTTGGAACTTGGTATATATATAGATTCCATGAATATAAATTTACAATCTAACCAAGAGAATGAAAAGTGACACTAAATAAAAGATTGAACTTATATACACCGATAATGTAAATATATTATTAGCATAACTTATATCCTAGAGTGGACTTGGAAGCTTTGAACCCATCCAAAATCTTGACAAGGTGGAATCCACGTGTCAAAATACTTCGAGGAAAAAATTCACTCCTCTACTTTTGACTATGTTTGAGAGCTTAAATAGAGCGATATGATTTGTGAAAATTTATATGATAGATCCTAACTTGTTTGAGATTGAGATACAGTTAGTGTTGTTGTTGTAGTGTATTTTAACATATTTTAGTGGGTAATTTTTTGTATCTTTCAAGTTACATGTAATTATCTTCTAAGTGACTTAATAGTGTAAATATTATTTTACATTGTCAGTGTATAGATGTCGAACTTTATCATAAAAAATAGGAGAAGGGATAGAACTTAGAAAAAGAGTAGCACCTTAAAAGATCGCATATTTGTCATTATATCTTTAGTTTTCAGCAGGTACATATTTCATAACCCTATTTATAGGATGAAAATGAGTTTAATTTCATGACAAGTGTTTTACTTACTTGTCAAATTTCCTTCATGCAAGTTGCCAAAACATCTCATGCAAAATGCCACTTGTCTTAGTAAGGTCATTTGTCAAACAAACTTTTAAAATAATGCCACAACCAATGTATGTCTTTTGGTGAATTTTAGCTTGTAAACACTTTGAGTGTTTACTAAATGCGTAAATAAGTTAAAATATACTTATAAACCAATTTGATCAGCTTATAAACTTACCCCTCTATAAATCTCCAAAAGCTTTTGTGTGTATTTTGGTAAATCAGGTTGACTTATTGAAGAATCTATGCATTCCCCTGTTATAAAAGGCATGGATCCCAAATCAATCTCCCCATTCTCAACAGTTGTAGTCAAACCTTTTCTAGTTCTTGAAATAGCAAAAAAGTTAAAAAGTATGAGAAACCTTTCCCTTTTGCTCATTTTTCTTACGTTGTTGAGTTATGCAAATGTAATATCCCTAGATGCAAGGAAGATGGCTATTACAGAAACAGATCATGGTGTTGTTAAGGGTAAGAATATTGTTGAAAGTGACAGAATTTATCAGAGTTTCAGATCAGTTCCATCTCCTGGACAAGGTCATCTTCCAAAGCACAAAAATTCATAGTCTTTTAGTCTCCAAAAAGAGAAAAAATTAGAACCTGATCTAGTTGTAATTATATTAAAGGATTAGGCCATTACATGTGTCTGATTAAATTGTAACAAGCAAATGAATTATGCAATAATCTTTTAATGAAAAAAAATGTCTGTTTCTTCATGTATTGAGTTTTTAGGATCTATCAGCTTTTAAATTGTTGCATGTCAAATTTTATGACATTATTCTGGAGATGATTTTTTTTTATTTTTTATTTTACATTTGTGATATAAGTACGTTAGTGTAGAGCTAGGAGCATAATTAATAAAAATAATGTAGCCCAGATAGTACCAATCAGGGATTGGGTGGGTTTCTTTAAACAAATAAAGTACATTTATCACATATCTAGAAATGAAAATATCAGCAGATCCTTCATTGACAATGACATACACTATAAAATCTCAACTCCACGGCCGCACCTGTAAGAAAGTATTCTAATATATCGCTCCTAAAATGTGTACAATGGCTTATACGTAAAATCTTAATATATATATATATATATATATATATATATATATATCTTTCTTTTAAACTATCATCAAAACTAAAAAAATATTTTTTCCAAGTAGCAAAAAAGTGCATCCTTCTTTATAAGTGTAAAAAAACTAAGGGCGAATGTGATCTCTTAACTTGATCAGACTAGCTAATTGGAATTGAAAATCTTTTTTTTCCTTCCTATTTTTAGGATAGCAAGTTGAGATCTCTTAACTTGATCAGCATTTGGACAATTTGCAGATTAAGTTGTTCTTCATTCGTTGGTTCTGCTTTTACTTTTTCTTCTCCTGATCAACTCCCAAGGAAAAATCAAATGAACGTGGATCCACTGGATCAATCACAAAATTCCAAGAATAATGAACCCAATAAGATCATATACATAAGAAGAAAACAAGCTTATAACAAATTAACTGACTATAATCACATCTCTCCCATAGAAATTAACACATCGATGAGCCAAGCTAGACCAAGCAAATTCGTGGTAATCTTTCTTTCTCGTTTACTGATTTATACTTTAGAGTTTAACTTCAATATTCTGACTTTTTTCACTATCAAATCACAGCCTGAAAAATATAGGTAACCGTCCATAATAAGTGAGATTAGTAACCTGAAAAATAAGCCAGAGAACCTGCTATAATTGGTAAAAATACACTAGTATTGTAAAAAGAAATTATTACTAACAATTCAATTAACCTGTTTTCTAATTTTAAAAAAGCTATGTCTCCAAAATTTTATAGCAGCGTAGTTGAACTTTCTCATACTTCATTTGAGGCTGACGGGTCAACATTTCTGCTCATTTGTTCACCATTTCTAGAACGATCAGTGGTCAACTCTAACAACATTCAAATAACTAAGAAACATTTTGAGTAATATTTTCTTTTTATATCACCATTTCTATGCACGAGAAATCATTCTAATCATTATGTATTATCAAATGACGGTGAAAAGGAAGGAAAAAAAAGAGAGCTAAAATTTCATACATGGAGTCAGTGACATTGGTGACTCAAGTGTGAATTTCTTGATGACCTCTTCGTTCAGACATTTTCAACTTCCAGCTGAATTTAACTGTTTTTCAACCCTCAAATTATTCCAGAACTAGAATCATTATGATTCAAATATAGCCCCTTAAGTACACCAATTGTGAAATTGCACCTTTGAAATATGAAATTATCTTTGAAACGAATATGAAAGCAGTAAAGAGGGGGTGTGCAAGAAGATGTAACCGGGGGTTGGCGCCCTGTATTACTAAAAAGGAAATGTAACCAGGGGTTGGCGCCCTGTATTACTGAAAAAGGAAATGTAACCACGGGTTGGCGCACTGTATTACTGAAAAAGGAAATGTAACCAAGAGTTGGCGCCCTGTATTACTGAAAAGGAAATATAACCAGGGGTTGGCGCCCTATATTACTGAAAAGGAAATGTAACCAGGGGTTGGCGCCTTGTATTACTGAAAAGAAAATATAACCAGGGGTTGGTGACCTGTATTACTAAAAGGAAATATAACCACGGGTTGGTGCCCTGTATTACTGAAAAAAGGACATTTAATCAGGGGTTGACACCTTGTATACTGAAAAGGAAATGTAACCAGGGGTTGGCCCTCTGTATTACTGAAAAGAAAACTAGGGAGTGGGGACCCTATGTTTTAAAAATAAAAATAAATTAGGGAGTGGAGACCCCGTGCTGGAAAAGAGACTAAGGAGTGGAGACCCTATGTCTAAAATAAAATCAACTAGGGAGTGAAGACCCTATGTAGGAAAAGCGAACTAGGGAGTGGAGATCATATGTTTAAAAACATCAACTAGGGAGTGGAGACCCTATGTTTGAAAAGCAGACTAGGGAGACTAGGGAGTGGAGACCATATGTTGGAAAAGAAGACTAGGGAGTGGAGACCCTATGTCTAAAAATATCAACTAGGGAGTGGAGACCCTATGTTCGAAAAGCAGATTAGGGAGTGGAGACTCTATACTACCATGATTTTGAATTTTCTTTCTTTTCTTTCTTTTCATCATTTTTTTTATTTAAAAGAGAATGAGTAAAATGCGGGAAAGAATTTGGAGAAGACTTCCCTTTTTGGAGTGGTTGTTGTTGCAGAGCTATTTCAGTCTTCGCGTGATTTTCTTTTTGGTTACACCTGTTTCCTGTGGTTCAAACAAAGAACAATTTGTTAGTTTGAAACGGTGGTTGGTTTTGCGGCTTTGGGTGCTTCAGTCACTTGATCTCGGCCCGTATTCTTTGATGGTACTTTCAACTGCAACTGGTTGTTCTCTGAACACCGGCTTCATTTCTGGCCCCGGAGAACCCTTGGCTTTTCTAAAACTTTACCATGGCGGTTGGTCGCGTGGGACTTAACCTTTTCAGCTTCATTTTGCCTTTGTATGCTTTTCACTTCTTTCCTCTAAATTTAACTTCAGAGCGTTGGGGAACCTTTGGCTTTTCAAACTTTGTCAAGACGGTTAGCCACATGGGACTTAACCTTTTCAATTTTATTTTGCCTCTGTGGGCATTTGACTTTGCTTTTCTTATTTCGAGAGTTTTTGACTTCGAGGCATCGACCATCATTGCCAGTCAGAGTCAACTTGATGCCCATGCCGAGGCTGGGTGCCTTTTGCATATTAACTTGTATCAAAGGAGAACCTTGTAAATCAGTCTTACCATCCCTTCTTTGTCTTAGTTTTGGAACAGAGTTAAGAAAAAACAAACAATGGAATGAACAAATGAATTTAGAAAAAAGGTATCCCTTTTGGGGAAAGGAAAGAAGGACTTATCTGGAGTACATGCGGACTTCAATGAACATGACATGTCTTTTGGACTGGATGCCTGATCTGTGTAAACCGTCTGACTCTCAGAAATTCATCAAATCTTTGCTTTGAAATCGGAAAACCTTGCCAAAGACTGTGTCGATACCAGTAACTGTGGGAATCCTCTTTTTCAATCAGTGGTGCCTTTTGCGGGTTTTAACCAACTGGCCTCTCTCATTTCTCTTCTCACCATCGTCTTATAGTGCTCTTTGCGAGTTTTCACTAACAAAACTCTCTTATTTTAATTTCTCTGCTTACCATCACCTTACGGTACCCGTGAAGGTTTTTACCAATAAGACTCTCTCATTTTATTTCTCTTATTTGATCGTATCAGACCCAAGTAACGGTATCTCCCATTTTGAACCTCTTTTTTCGATTGATCGGAAGGACTTGAACAGGACTTGGGGTAAAAAGAATTTGGATTGAATTATAACTTTGGAACCTTTCAGGCGAAACCATCGCAGAACCATTATAACAGCTGCCCCAGTTTCAACTTTTAGGAGAATGTGGATTTTGGTTTTGGTGGGACTGAACCCAAGAGAGAGGCTGCCTACGTATCCTTTCGGAATCAAGTCGAACGTAGTTCAATGTAACTTTTTTTTTTGTTTTTGTTTTGTTTTTCTTCTGCATTGTTTTGTTCTCTTTTTTTTTTTTACATTTTCATTCGTTGTTTTCTCAATAATAACTTCCAAGTTCCAAAGAGGTTAATCAAAGAAAAGGGAACTGGCTCAAATGATTTGTAAAAGGTTGATAGTACTTGGATAGTGAGAAAGAAAGTCTTCTTCATCCCAACCGAAGAACATTAATATTATATAGAGGATCAAACATAGTACCTTTTGACTGCACCTGCGTTGACAATTATTTTAGGGACATTTCCGTCGATGTTTTCCAAGTACAACACTCTCTTTTGGCAGTACTCTCGTTACAATGTATGGACCTTTTGACATTTCCGGTTCTTTATTTTATTTCCTTAAAATTATCTTCATTACATTCTTATTTTTGATTCATTATTTTAAAGTCTAACAACGTTTTAGGATCTAGGCCTGAAATCCACAGGCATGTCATGTAATTAAAATCTGCATTTAACAGAACTGAAAAGAGAATAAGAAAAGTGACAAGATTAAGAAAAGAGACATTCCTAGACAATGAAACATTAATTTTATTTGATTTTTTATTTGATTTTTTAAATTTTAAAGATAGAAGGGTTTACATCGGAAAGTAAGACAACAAAGTTAAACATCCGGATCACACCTTGAAATAATGTGAAAGCGGAAAGAATACTAAGACCGGCTACTGAGACTCTCGTATGATAGGAAACTTTCAGGTTTGGCCACCGTTTTTTGGCTTTTCTTCTGTCTCAGCAATGGCTGCAATGGCCTTCAATGCTGGATCAAAATTTTCATTTTCACAAATCATTCTGACTACTTGTCCAGTGTTGTGAATAGGCAAGGGATTGTTTGTCACATCATAAGCCTCCTCGTCTTGAAGAACTATTGCAAGACCTCGATGAGGTCTTCCACTGCTCTTTTGAGAGTCCAACAATCTTTAGTATCATATCCCACTACTCCGGAGTGGTATTCACATCTAGCATCAGCTCGGTGCAAGGGAGGCTCGGGGTTTGGCCTGTTTGGGGCCATTGGCTGCAGCAGACCTAACCTGACTAGCTTTTGGAACAAGCTAGAGTATGATTCATCAATGGGGGTGAACTGATTCCTTCTGAGGGGCTCTCTTGGGCGAGGATTGTATTGGGAAACATTTGGTTGGGGATTATATGGAGCTTGGTGGGACGGGCATTTCTGGGAGGTGGAACTCAGTTTTGTGTATAATGTTGTGGCCGCATGTAAGATTGCGCGTTCATCACCGCATAGGGATGCGGTGCCACGACATAAGGAGCATCTTGATGGGGATAATAGTGTTGTGGGACCTTAGGAAGCATATATGATTGGTTGAATGCCATGCAGGCCCCCTCGAGCTGGAAGCCATCATGGCTCTCTCTTCTCTTCCATTTCTGTTGATCAAACCCCCGAACTATTCTGAACGGCCTGTGATGCAGCTTGACTCAAGATTCGGCCCGTTTTCAAACCATTTTCGACCATCTTCCCAATTTTGATAGCCTCAGCGAATGGTCTACCCATAACAAACATCATGTTCTGGAAATAATCAAGATCTTGAGCCTCTAGAAAAATAGTGATCAACTCATGATTATCCATGGGTGGCTTAACTCTAGCCGCTTTCTCCCTACACTTGATGGCATACTCCCTAATGCTTTCTGTCATCTTTTTCTTCATATTGGACAGGGAATTACGATTTGGTGCAATATCAATGTTGTACTGGAATTGTTTGACGAAGGCCTGGGCCATGTGGTCCCAGACATGCCAGTGAGAGATATCTTGGTCAATAAGCTATTCAGAGGCTACCCCCACAAGACTTTTCCCAAAATAAGCCATCAACTTCTTTTCCACCTGCACCCCTCAGTTGGTTGCAATATCTTTTCAAGTGGGCGATAGGTCACCGTGTCCATCATACTTCTCAAATATTGGGGTGTTGAACCCTGGTGGCAAATGGATGTGAGGGAATATGCATAGATCACTGAACGAAACACTTTTGTGACCACCTAGTCCTTGTATGTTCTTTATGTTTTGTTCAAGACTTTTCATTTTACTTGCCATCTTATATGGTTCACCTGTCTTAGCATGCTTTTCATTTTCCACTGGTGACTCGTACTAAGGAATCTGATTGTATGGAGCCGAGACCCTGAAAGCCATATTTAGAGAGTTGTATTGTCCATCATAAACCTGAGGTGGTGGCTCGTTGTTTGGCCTCATCACAAGAGGTGGTGGCGGGATTGTATATACCAGTGCGCCAGACACGACGAGAGGGGTGTTCCTGACCGGTGCGACTGGAGGTCGCATATTAGAGGTACCAGGGGCAGCATGAAGGTTGTAGTATGTGATCGCTCACTGCATGGAGCGGTGGTTGAGTAGCCCGGGGTACGGTGAAAGTTCCCTCTGAAGGAACCTGGGGGTGGAGGCTGACCGAAAACCCAAGCTTGATATACATCAAAAGTTGTTGTCTCAATTTTTTTATTTCCTCCAACTCTTACTCAATTGACGGACCCTGGGGATTGTCACTGACCAAACTCGATTTCATCAATGTTATCCATTACTACCATTCCCTTTGATCTGGTGAAGTAATGATGTATTTCTAGTTTCACCACAAACCAACCACCTTAAGCTTACTTTATAAGAGACAACAAACGTGTTAGGGTTAGGCATTTTATAGATATGAATCACACGTAATATGCCACGCTCCTAACATTATCACCATTATTTGCTTTTCACTCACGCTTCATTTTGATCCTCATCTTAGAATCGTTAAAAATATTTTGATCGAACCATTTGGGGGTTGCCTACGTATCATGTCGCCGCATGAATCAGATCATTACATAGTTCAAGGAATATCAGGAACAAAATAAATAAACTAACTATTTTTTTTCTTTGTTTACTTTTTTAATAAAACTCAGACCATGAAAGGTTTTTTTTTTAAAATATTTTTTTTTGGAATTTTTAAAAGAAAGGCTTTTAAAAGAAGAAAGAAAATATTTTTGGATTTTTTGTTTTTGATTGATTTGTTTTCTTGAAATGTTCGAAAGAAAGACTTTTAAAGAAGAAGAAAAATGTGTTTTGTTTGGATTTTGATTTGTATTATTATGTCACGACCCAAAATCCCAACCTGTCGTGATGACGCCTATCTCGATTGTAGGCAAGCCGAAAATCTCGATAAACTACAATTTCTCTTGAGTTTGAAAATATAATAATTTAATACAATACAAAACCTCACAAATACTGACATGAACACTCCCCAAAATCTGGTGTCACTGAGTACATGAGCATCTAATCTGAATACAAGTTTGGAAAAATACGATTTATAATAGTCTGAGACCAAATACAGTAAACAACGAGATAGAAAAGGAGAGACAAGGTCTGCGGAACACGGCAGCTACCTCAAAATCTTCTGAAAATCAACTGTGCGAAATGATCAACACCTGCTATGTCCGGGAACACCTGGATCTGCACACGAAGTGCAGAATGTAGTATGAGTACAACCAACTCAGAAAGTAACAATAATAACTAAGGAACTAAAGATAATGACGAGCTACACAGTTGTAGTTCACTTTCAGTAATTCCAGCAAAGAATAGACATGCTTTCAAATCCGGCAGTTTAAGTCAAATCAATTTTTATACAGTCAAGTTCATGTTATCCGGATATAAAATCTTTTAGAGATTTCACAATAATGATAGATAGTAACCAAGTGTAACAATAAATGCAAAGCAAGTACAACCTCTCAAACAACAGTCACTCAACTCATCACAACAACTCAAACACTCGGCTCTCAGCCCTCAACACTCACACTCAATGGGTACCCGCACTCATTGGGGGTGTACAGACTTCAGAGGGGCTCCTACGACCCAAGCGCCATAATCTGCACGGACAACTCACGTGTTGCACGGACAACTCACGTGTTGCACGGACAACTCACGTGCCATAATATCCTTACCTCACCGAAAAGCCCTCGACCTTACTCAGTCCTAAACCTCTCTAGTCTCTTGAAAATCACAAAGATCAGCCCAAACAAAGACAACATAAAGCATCAACAAATATCAAGAAAAATTAAGGTATGATACGCAAGTAAAATCATGACTGAGCACAAGGTAGAAATTAGCAAATAATTCTACAAGTACGTGACCTCTATGGGTCCCAACAGTACTATCACATAGCCTAAGCATGATTTTTAACATAATTTATTGTCAAATTTCTTCAACACATAGAGAGCATATAGCTAACAATAAATTATTCAACTTTATAGTTTCATGGGACAGACCAAGTCACAATCCCCTCGGTGCACACCCACACGCCCGTCACCTAGCATGTGTGTCACCTCTAAAATAATTACATGACACAAATTCGGGGTTTAATACCCTCAAGACCAGATTTATAACTGTTACTTACCTCGAGCCGTGAAATTCTTATTCTGCAATGTCCTTTCCTTGTGAATTGGCCTCCAAACACCTCGAATCTAACCATAAATAATTCGTTTCAGTCTATAAAATTTATTAGAATTAATTCCATAAGAAAATGCTAATTTTCCATAAAAATCCAAATTTTTAGCTCAAAAATCGCTCGTGGGGCCCATGTCTCGGAACCCAAAAAAGGTTACAAAATCCGAAAGCACATTCAACCACGAGTCGACTCATACTAATTTTTTCAAAATCCGACCTCAACTCGATCCTCAAATCTATAAATCTTATTTCCAAATTTCTAAGTTCCAATCTCTAATTTACGCCTCAAAGTCATGTAATCTAGTCGGATTATTCGATGATAATTTAGTATTATGGAGTAGAAATGATCACAAGGGACTTATCTCAAGTTTTCCTTAAAAATCTATCAAAAATCGCCTCTCCTCGGTTCTGCCTCGATCTTGGCCTTCAATCGTGGTCCTCGATCATGGGTCTCGATCCTAGGCCTCGATCCTGGGCCTCGATCCTGGCCCTCAATCCAGGCCCTCGATCCTGGCCCTCGACCCTGACCTTCGATCATGGCTTCGATCATGGCCCTCGATCTTGGCCTTCGATTGTGGCCCTCGACCTTGGGCTCGATCGTGCCTTCGATCCTAATCCTCGACCCTGCCTTCGATTGTGGACCTCGACCCTGGGCTCGATCTTGGCTCGATTATGGGCTCGATTTTTGGGCTGGAATCTGGCAGAAGAAATTTCTAGCAGAAGGAAATTGCAGCAACTGTTGTAGTTTAATATTTGATCCATTAACCATCCAAAACTCACCCGACGCCCTCGGGACCTCAACCAAATATACCAACAAGTCCTAAAACATCATACAAATTTAGTCGAATTCTCAAATCACCTCAAACAACGCTAAAACCATGAATTACACCCCAATTCGAGCCTATTGAACTTTAAAATTTTTAATTTCTACAAATGACTCCGGAATTATTTTGGATTAAGGAAAGAATTCTAAAGAGGGAATTAAGGAAAGGGAAACTATTTTTGATTTTGTTTTGAAAATTGGGGCTGGAACCGATGAGGTATGCCTACGTATCTCACATCCGGTGAGAATCAGACCTGCGTAGTTCGGTTAAATCAGAAATAAAGTAAATAAACTAACTCTTTTTTTTACTCATATACAGATAATCCCATAAATGCTCCTAACAAGGAAAATATTTTGGATTTGTTTTTGTTTTTTTTAAACAAAACTTCTAAAGAAAGAATTTTGTTTTTTGGAATTTTCGAAAGAAAGACTTTTTTTTTAAAAAAAAGAAAGAATATATTTTGGATTTTATTTTTATAAATTTAAAAAGATAGAAAATAATTTTGGATTTTGATTTGTTTTTTTGAATTTTGGGAGAAAGACTTTTTTTTAAAAAGAAAGAAACTATTTTTGGATTTGACGTATCAAAGAAAGACTACTAAAGAAGGAATTAAAGAAATATATTTTTTTGGATTTTTGAAAATTGAGGGCCGGAACCGATGAGGTTTGCCTACGTATCTCACATCCAGTGAGAATTAGACCCGAGTAGTTCGGTCAAACCGACTATTTCTCCTTTTGATTTTTATGAAAATTAATCTTTACAGCACACGCCAGACTACTACAAAATCTTAGTAAAAAATATTATTTGTACAAAACTAGGAGATTAATTTTTTTTAAATAATTCCACTCAACTAATTTTCTAAAGACGGTCAAACAATGCAAGCAAGCCTTCCAAATGATGTAGCAAGTAGCACAAAATTGAACATGATGGTCTCAAAAAGGATACTTGTCTTATACAGACCTAGCCCTGTGCCGAGTTTCGCTAAGTCAAATGCACATGATGTAACAAAACGATCCTACTAGGGATAACTAGGCATGTGACTTGTTCTTCTAGGATTTAAAACTCCTAGGGGATGGGGTGTATCTAGACTAGCCATAAAACGAGCGGACAACTCGAGTTGGGAAGGGGTAACGTATTGGGAGAAATACTTCTCCGGCTTAACTATTGGACCCTCCCCGTTCTTAAATATGGTGACTAATAATCCTTCACCGGGTGCCCAGGCCCACCGGCTTTATCTAAAAAAGAATGGGACGCGCATCCGCAATTTCCGAGGTTGTATTCAGAAGACTCAGAGGGGGTGCGCAAGAAGACAATTTATTACACAGTTCATCAATATCAAAGCAGTAAAGAGCACGCAAGTAGCACATTATGCCCAAATAGATCACAATTATATACAAAAATTAATAAAGCCAAATAAAGTCAATGTACAAGTTTGAATTCTTAGGAAAATCTCCAGCACAGTCACCAGAACTGCCACACCCCCTTTTTACCCCCCCAAAAAGATATATGTTATGGATTATGGGGTTAAAGAGTTTTTCTAATTAAAGTAACAAATTTGAGTATGAATTGTTTTATTTACAGAGTCGCCACTTGGAATAGATCTTTAGGTGTTCCAAGTCACCTTTTATTTGAATCCCTAATCAAAGGAAGATTTGACTCTTTTATTATTGGTCTGTGAAAATAAAGTCCGGGCAAGAAATTCTGTTGACCGAGGAGAAGGTGTAAAGCATTCCCCGAGTCTTGTGATTTTAGCACGGTCGCTTAATTAACTACAACTTGGCTTGTATTTATTTTGGATAAACTGTGATTTATTGGTTTTCATGTTTTATCTATCTGCTTTTAATTATTAAAATATGAAATTATCTTTGAAACGAATAGCATGTGAATCCATTTTGTTTATTGTGCCAAAATCATGTCACGCGTAAGTGTACACAATTAAATCATGCTTTATTAATTATTAAAATTGTTTGTCCAAAGTCGCGCGAATGCGTATTTTGATTTATTCTTTTGGAAATCATAATTATGTCACGCGAACGTATACATAATCACGATGATTGATTGAATTAAGCGCCTAAAGCATACTAATTGTATTCATAATTTGTTGTTTTCCTACATTTGAGATTGTTGTGAGGCTCGAGAATTATGGAAATTATTGGAGCTATTTAAGCAATTATCTATTATGTAAAATAGGCAACTTACCTATTTCAAACCAAAATTTAATAACCCAAATAGATATTAAAGGATAACAATAAACTAAGGCAAAAATTATATCAATTCCCATAAACCCAAAAATTTGCAAAATCCACCATGATTTATCATCCTAGGCTTCCAATGAATTCAAACAACAACTTCTTTAATCAAACATGATTTTAATGTATGAACGCTAATGAGGGGAGATGGCAACATACGACAAATATTAAATTGTAAATAATGAACTGGAGCGTAAATGTCACAAATCAAGTCATGGCATAAAATAAAAGACTAACCACTCAGACTACTAATGAGATACAAACTAACACAGAAGAGCAACAACTGATCAACCCATTTGCAAAAATACCAAGATGAGGCAAAGAAAGGACCTTTTATTTGAGCTTTTCCACTTTCAAGTTTTACAGCAACGTTGTTTACAGCAAGATGGAATCGACATAATAGCAAAGTTGAAAACCGACGCCTTGACTGGAACTTGATGACCTTGAACGGGAACCCCACCAAGCAGAATCAACCTCGACCTCTTCGAGTTAGTATTTGGAGTTATTTTTCAGTTAGATCGTGGCTTTCTATGAGCTTATTTTTGGTGCCTGTTTTGCTGCATTTTTAGACAGCCTTTCACGACTATTTACAGAGGGAGAAGAGCTGGCTTCGTTCAAGTTTACATGGCAGCGTTTTCATGGTGTTTTGGAGAGTTTACGACAGCGTTTTTCGGGTAATTGTAAGCTTCTTTAGTGGTTGTTTTCCAGCTGCGACACAGTTGTTTTGAAGCTAATTTTCACAGTAGTTTATGGGTGAACTTCATGGCTGTTTTAGGATTGTTTTTATGGGGGTGTTGGGTGACGTTTTGCTGGAGTTTCGCCGGTATTTCAGCAATGTGTCCGGTAGTTTTTTAGTGGAGGAAAGCAATTGGTTTTAGGAGCTAAAAGGTGGCCGATTTTGCCCCTTTTGGGAAGGTTTTCGGGGTCTTTTGAAGGAGGGACATGTAGGGTCTTATGAGTAGGGACAAGGGAAATTGGAGTGGGGACAAAGTGTGGGAAGATGGAAGCGGGAAAGATGGAGTGAGAAGTGAGGTATTAGTGAGATGAGTGAGAAAAAATTTAAGCACGGTAAAAAATTAGGTGCTCACAGCATGCCCCTCTTTGCTTGGAAACATGAAGTGTTTTCAAACAAAGAAAATATGAGCGATATGACTAATCTTTCGTCATATCATTATTCAAAAGGGAAGAGATAAGAGAAAAGAGTGTGATCGAGTCTTGGCTATGGATAATCTACATATCCCAGGTTATAAGGAAATTACGCCACGTGTAGTTCAAGAAAAATAATGGAATATTGAGTTGGAGAGTCGAGTGAGGTTTTGTCGGGGCTCCGGTCTGTAGTCTAGTTATTACATCAAAATCAAAATAAACTAAACAAGCCTATAAGCTATGAGTTACAAGATTCCTATTTATAAATCTTCTAAAACTTGATTTTGGGTCTTGATTAGTTCTTCATGCAGACTCTGATCTGAACCTTGATGTTTGCTAGCTATGGGTGCTAGTTCATTCTTCTACGACTTCTTCTAATCAACGAGAAGTGTAATACTCGTGACTTCAGTCATGTCTTGAGAAGTCCATATTTTTTTCTATTTGCTTCTACATTTGGATTCACTTCTTTTACTTTTCTTTTCTTTATTCTGGATTGAGAATTCTTCTTTTGGTCATCTCGAACCCTCTGCCTCGAGGTAAAACAAAAACCTGCTCAGACATCAAAACAAACAAACGATCGAAATTTTTCTGCCTCAGTTTTCACTAGAAAATTACGCGAGTTATTGTAAGACAATTCTAAAATACTTCTTTATTAAAATCAATAAAATATCGGGAATGGTGTACCATGAAAATGTCATGATGATTATTTTTTGGGATAGTATTCCTTTATTGTCCCAAAAGAATGTTTCAACTAAGGATTGATTTACCTTATGTTGGAAAAATGTGGCCAGGGAATGAGATACTATTCACAATGATATTAGAGAGTGGTGTATCCTGTATTTAAGATCAAATCAACTAGGGAGTGGTGTACCCTATGTTGGAGAACACAACTAGGGATTGATATACCCTATACTGGTAAGGAGATTAGGGATTGGTGTACCCTATACTGGTAAGGAAATAGAATCAAGGGATGGTGCCCTGTATTACTGAGAAGGAAATGTAACCAGGGGTTGGTGCCCTGTATTATTAAAGGAAAATATAACCAGGGGTTAGTGCTCTGTATTAGTGAAAAGGAAATGTAACCAGGGGTTGGTGCCCTGTATTATTAAAGGAAAATATAACCAGGGGTTAGTGCTCTGTATTAGTGAAAAGGAAATGTAACCAGGGGTTGGTGCCCTGTATTATTAAAGGAAAATATAACCAGGGGTTAGTGCTCTGTATTAGTGAAAAGGAAATGTAACCAGGGGTTGGTGCCCTGTATTATTAAAGGAAAATATAACCAGGGGTTAGTGCTCTGTATTAGTGAAAAGGAAATGTAACCAGGGGTTGGTGCCCTGTATTATTAAAGGAAAATATAACCAGGGGTTAGTGCTCTGTATTAGTGAAAAGGAAATGTAACCAGGGGTTGGTGCCCTGTATTATTAAAGGAAAATATAACCAGGGGTTAGTGCTCTGTATTAGTGAAAAGGAAATGTAACCAGGGGTTGGTGCCCTGTATTATTAAAGGAAAATATAACCAGGGGTTAGTGCTCTGTATTAGTGAAAAGGAAATGTAACCAGGGGTTGGTGCCCTGTATTATTAAAGGAAAATATAACCAGGGGTTAGTGCTCTGTATTAGTGAAAAGGAAATGTAACCAGGGGTTGGTGCCCTGTATTATTAAAGGAAAATATAACCAGGGGTTAGTGCTCTGTATTAGTGAAAAGGAAATGTAACCAGGGGTTGGTGCCCTGTATTACTGAAAAGGTAATGTAATCAGTGGTTGGCGCCCTGTATTACTGAAAAGGAAATATGACCAGGGGTTGGCACCCTGTATTACTGAAAAAGGAAATGTAACCAGGGGTTGGCGCCCTATATTACTGAAAAGGAAATGTAACCAGGGGTTGGCACCCTGTATTACTGAAAAAGGAAATGTAACCAGGGGTTGGTGCCTTGTATTACTGAAAAGGAAATATAACCAGGGGTTGGTGCCCTGTATTAATGAAAAGAAAATGTAACCAGGTGTTGGCGCCATGTATTGCTGAAAAAGGAAATATAACCACGGGTTGGCACCCTGTATTACTGAAAAAGAAAATGTAACCAAGGGTTGGCGCCCTGTATTACTGAAAAGGAAATATAACGAGGGGTTGGCGCCCTGTATTACTGAAAAAGAAATGTAACCAGGGGTTGGCGCCCTGTATTACTGAAAAGGAAATGTAACCACGGGTTAGCGCCCTGTATTACTGAAAAGAAAATGTAACCAGGGGTTGTCGTCCTGTATTATTGAAAAGGAAATGTAATCAGGGGTTGGCACCCTGTATTACTGAAAAGAAAATATAACCAGGGGTTGGTAACCTGTATTACTAAAAGGAAATGTAACCACAGGTTAGTGCCCTGTATTATTGAAAAAAGGACATGTAATCAGGTGTTGACGCCTTGTATTACTGAAAAGGAAATGTAACCAGGGGTTGGCCCCCATGTATTACTGAAAAGAAAACTAAGGAGTGGGGACCCTATGTTTTAAAAATAAAAATAAATTAGGGAGTGAAGACCCCATATTGGAAAAAAGACTAGGACCCTATGTCTAAAATAAAATCAACTAGGGAGTGGAGACCCTATGTTGGAAAAACTAACTAGAGAGTGGAGATCCTATGTCTAAAAATATCAACTAGGGAGTGGAGACCCTATGTTAGAAAAACAGACTAGGGAGTGGAGACCCTATGTCTAAAATAATCATCAACTAGGGAGTGAAGGCCATATGTTGGAAAAGAAAACTAGGGAGTGGAGACCCTATGTCTAAAAACATCAACTAGGTAGTGGAGACCCTATGTTAGAAAAACAGACTAGGGAGTGGAGACCCTATGTCTAAAAACATCAACTAGGTAGTGGAGACCCTATGTTGGAAAAGCAGATTAGGGAGTGGAGACTCTATAATACCATGATTTTGAATTTTCTTTCTTTTCATCATATTTTGTTTTATTTAAAAGAGAATGAGTAAAATGCGGGAAAGAATTTGGAGAAGACTTCCCTTTTTGGAGTGGTTGTTGTTGCAGAGCAATTTCAGTCTTCGCGTGATTTTCCTTTTGGTTGCACCTGCTTCTTGCAAGGTTGCTTTGGATTACACCTATTTTCTGTGGTTCAAACAAAGAACAATTTGTTAGTTTGAAACGGTGTTTGGTTTTGCGGCTTTCGGTGCTTCTGTCACTTGATCTCGGACCATCTTCTTTGATGGTACTTTCAACTGCAACTGGTTGTTCCCTGAACACCGACTTCATTTCTGGCTCTGGAAAACCCTTGGCTTTTCTAAAACTTTACCATGACGGTTAGTCGCGTGAGACTTAACCTTTTTCAGCTTCATTTTGCCTTTGTATGCTTTTCGCTTCTTTCCTCTAAATTTAACTTCTAAGCGTTGGGGAACCTTTGGCTTTTCAAACTTTGCCAAGACAGTTAGCCACGTGGGACTTAACCTTTTCAACTTTATTTTGCCTTTGTGGGCATTTGACTTTGCTTTTCTTATTTCAAGAGTTTTGACTTCGAGGCATCGACCATCATTGCTATTTAGAGTCAACTTGATGCCCATGCCGAGGTTGGGTGCCTTTTGCATATTATCTTGTATTAAAGAAGAACCTTGTAAATCAGCCTTACCATCCCTTCTTTGTCTTAGTTTTGGAACAGAGTTAAACCGAAAGAGATTCAAAGAAAAACTAACAATGGAATGAACAAATGAATTTAGAAAAAAGGTATCCCTTTCGGGGAAAGGAAAGAAGGACTTATCTAGAGTACATGCGGACTTCAATCAACATGACATGCCTTTTGGACTGGATACCTGATCTGTGTAAACCGTCTGACTCTCAGAAATTCATCAAATCTTTGCTTCGAAATCGGGAAACTTTGCCAAAGACCGTGTCGATACCAGTAACTGTAGGAATCCTTTTTTTCGATCAGTGGCGCCTTTTGCGGGTTTTCACTAGGTGACCTCTTTCATTTCTCTTCTCACCATCATCTTATAGTGCTCTTTGCGAGTTTTTACTAACAAGACTCTTTTATTTTAATTTCTCTGCTTACCATCACTAACAAGTCGAGTGAGGTATTGATAAGATGAGTGGGAAAAAATTCAAGTACGATAAAAACTTAGGTGCTCACAAACCTGATTAGCTATGTAATTTTATTTTGTTGATTCTAAATGAAAGAAATTCAATGTGGCCATGTTTGATTCTAATGACAATGATGTTATAATTATCTGTGAGAGTTAATTTTAAATTTTTGACATGTGGAATTTATGTTTCATAGAAGACTCTTTTTTCAGCTTATTTCGTGTCTTTCATTTTCTCTATAAATATATCTTCCTTTTCTAGATATTTGCAAATACGTACTCCTCCGTTCACTTTTACTTGTCCGGTAATCTAAAAATAAATTTTTATTTTTACTTGTCACTTTTAGCATAGCAAGAGAAGACAATTTCCTTTTTCCTATTATACCCACAACATTAATTACTCATTTCAAATCATTTTCTCAAAATCATTAAAAATATGCATCAATTAATATGAGTATTATGGTAAATTATGCACTTCATTTATTATTCTTTAAGAGACGTGAAAAGTCAAAACGTGACAAGTAAAAGTGAACGGAGGGAGTACTAACAAAAAGAGTCCATTTAACCTGTAGTCAAAATTAATGAAATACTTGCTTGTATACCTTTTGGTCTGGGTTATCCTCATTCTGTGCTTTTGTGTAACCAATTTTGTTATGAACTAAAAAGGTTTTGATGTAGAGAATTCTCATAAAGTGTAAACTACTATTCAATAGTATAGCATAATTGATAACTTGGACGTTGTAAACTCGAGAAGTTAATTATTTAAATGGTCATCTAAATTATGGAAATAATGCAATAGTCACTTTATTTGTTGCAACAACTAAAACATACGTTCAACATAGTTACGAAAGTCTAATAAGATATTGAACCAGTTTGGGTTAGCTTAACTTAAGGTAAATAGTTGATAAACTTTTAAGTGTTAGAAACAATTATTATATAAGCAGTTACATTTTTAGATTAAAGTGCTAAAACAAGTACTAATAAACAGTTGATGCATTTGGTTAAAAAGTAATGATAAATTGTTCTTTGATTAAAATAACTAAATTACTCTTTTTTTAAATAAATTTAGAGTTATATTTATAAGAAAAAGGAAGAACGATAGCTATGAAGTGGAGAGAAAGTTAGGGGTTTTATCATCGAAAGGTACTTTTAGTGTCAAGACCCCAATCTCCCACCATATGATGTTGTGATAGCACTTAGTGTGCAGATCCAGGTACCTCGACCCAGGCTAGGCACCGGTGAGTAGAGCATTCAGTTCGGAGACTTCAAGGTATACCTGCCCGACGTTCGCAGGCCTCAGAGTCATCATCTGTCCTTGTTTTTCTACTGTTTACTCTTTATTTAGACGGTGATGTATTAGGAATTTTACAGTATATTCATGTAGAGCTTATGACTCAGTCTCACCAGAGTTTGGGAGTTATTGTCAGCGGTATTGTTGAGTTCTATTATGCTAGCTAGATGGTTTGAAATTGAAGTTCTATTATTATTTCTCCTATTTCTCCATGCATATTAGGCTTACCTAATCTTAGAGACTAGGTGTCATCATAACATCCTACGGTGTAAGATTGAAGTTGTGACATTTAGAATTAAATAAATATTAAGGATAAGATAGTTAAAATATTGGTCAAACTAAAGATACTTATAAGATGAAAGCCTATAAGTTGGAAATGACCATCTTATAGTTGTTAGTTGATTTTAGCTTATAAACACTTTTAAGTGTTTATCAAATGCATAGATAATTATAAGCTTTGCTACCCTCTATAAATCTCCAAAAGATTTTGTGTATATTTTGGTAGAATTGTGAGAACTGACTCATTGAATAATCAATGCATTCCCCTGTTATAAAAGGCATGGATCCCAAAACAATCTTCCCATTCTCAATACTTGTAGTCAAAGCTTTTCCAATTCTTGAAATTGCAAAAGAAGTTAAGTATGAGAAATCTTTCCCTTTTGCTCATTTTTCTTACATTGTTGAGTTGTGCAAATTTAATATCCCTAGATGCAAGGAAGATGGCTATAACAGAAACAGATCATAGTGTTCTTGAGGGTAACAACATTGTTGAAGTTGATAGAATTTATCAGAGTTTCAATTCAGTTCCATCCCCTAGAGAAGGCCATCTTCCAAAGCACAAACATTCATAGTCTTTTAGCCGGGTCTTAGTATCGGTGCAGGTGAAAAATAAAACGAAAAACAAACAGAATCCTTTAGGATATGGAATTAGCTAGTAGAGCCAGATCTAGTTGTAATTAAAGGATTAGTCCATTACATGTGTCTGACTAAATTGTAACAAGCATATGAATATGCAATACTCTTTTAATGAAATTTTTTTCTGTTTCTTCAAGTTTGATTAATTCTTGTTGATGTTTGGCCAGAAATGCATATATCTACTGTGATGACCCAAAAATGTCATCTTTGATTAAAACATTCATTTCTGTATTTTATGAAGATGTTGGGAGCTTACCTGCTATGAGTTACATATCACTTGAATAGTTGATGTTAATGGCGTTCATTTTCTAGAAATATATTGCTTATGAGGCCACTGCTAGTATTGTTTTCATTTTATGTTACGTTGATTGGATTATGTATGTGTTGTTAGGATTGGTTTCTGGGATTCTCTGGCAGGTGGATAGGCCCATTTACAAAGGAAACCCTGGCGAAACTTTTGGAAATTTTGGGAGTTAGTAAAATTCGGGAAAATTGAAATGTGCGAAAGAAGAGATAAGTATTGTTATGTGTTTGGGGACCGACTCTACTTCTCATTCGAGGACTATTAACATGATGGACACCTACTGGATATGATAATAAGTGTACGGGGCATATTATAAGTGATATAGGCTCTAAGGAAAGTCTTAAGTCTAAGCCAAGTTGAGAAATTTCATAATAGACTAAAGTTTCAAATGAGTACGCACAAGACCAAACTTTAGACGAGCATATATATATATATATATATATATATATATGTAAGGCGTTATGTGATGGACAGCGTATCAATTAAAATATTTTCGAGTTAAGTTTCTAACGCTTCAAACCGTTCGTCATTTGGATATGTATACAGAAAGTTATGGTCATTTTACTAGACCTGTGTCATATGCGTGCCCAGATGTGCGGCCGCGCATATTTGAGACTTTCTGCCTCAAGTGCGCGGCCGGATGCACGGTCACTTGCCCAGGTGCGCGGCCGCGCACGTAGGAGCTCATTTAATAACCCCAAGGCCGGGTAAGGAGCAGGGTTAAGTCATGTTTGAGCCAAAACTTGATATTTTAGAGAGAAGTGAGAGTGTTCTAGAGAGAGGAAGAAGCTCAAGTGTCTTGTTCATCAAATCTTGCTTAAGCCTTGAAATCCAACAATAAATCTCTCAAGTTCTTCATCTAAGAGGTAAGGTTTCATACCCTAATTTTTCAATTTTGGATTTGGGGAGAAAATGGTTGATTAGGAGTATGATTCTTGGGTGTACGAGTATTATTTATATATGCTTATACCAATAACGTTTGTGGGAAGATTTTTGAGTTCAAATGGGTAAAGATTGGGTTGAAAATGGTAGAAATCTTCAAAGACTTTAATTTAAGATTTGAAGGTTCATTTGACATCGGAATTTGATAATTTTTGTATGGTTGGACTCATCTCGGAATGGATGTTCGGATTTCGTAAGTTTTTTCGAGATTCGAGATGTGGGCCTCACTGATAATGTTTTAGGTGAATTTCGAATTTTAATCCGAAATATTAGTAAATTCATATGGAATTAATTTCTACTATTTGTATTGAGTATATTGAATTGTTTATGACTAGATTTGTGGATTTCGGACACGAATTCACGAGGCAAGGGTTTATTGGATTCTTGAATTTGGTTGCAAAGCGAGGTAAGTGTCGTGATTAACCTTGACTTGAGAAAATAAAACCCTTAAATTGATTGTTATATGAAATGCATGTGAACGACGTATAGGCGAGGTGACGAGTGTCTATACGTCGTCAAATTAATTGTTTGTATAATATTTGAAAATCATAACTTGTTCTAAGGTATGAATTAATTATTTTAATAATTATTCCTTTCCTATTCTTTGACAATTATAAATTCTTGAATTTCTGCAGTAATTGTTACATGCTATTTGATTTATGTGTATTAATTGCTACTTAACATTTAGCATATTAAATATTAAATTGCCTATTTTCTCCCTGATTTCCATAATAAATTATTGTTTGTCATTGTTTGTTTCATAATTAAATCATAATTATTGTATGCTTGTTGTCTTATAATTTATATCAATTATTGCATTTATTGGGGCAATTTCTTCTATAAGAATTGGTAAATGAACATATTGGAGGAGTGAGTTGCACGCCGCAAGAGAATTTATTGAAATGAATATATTGGAGGATCGGGTTGCACGCCGCAACAGACTTATTAAAAGTCCATATTGGAGGATCGGGTTGCACGCCGCAACAGACTTATTAAAAGTACATATTGGAGGATCGGGTTGTACGCCACAACAGACTTATTAAAAGTCCATATTGGAGGATCGGGTTGCACGCCGCAACAGACTTATTAAAAATACATATTGGAGGATCGGGTTGTACGCCACAACAGACTTATTAAAAGTCCATATTGGAGGATCGGGTTGCACGCCGCAACAGACTTATTAAAAATACATATTGGAGGATCGGGTTGTACGCCACAACAGACTTATTAAAAGTCCATATTGGAGGATCGGGTTGCACGCCGCAACAGACTTATTAAAAATACATATTGGAGGATCGGGTTGTACGCCACAACAGACTTATTAAAAGTCCATATTGGAGGATCGGGTTGCACGCCGCAACAGACTTATCAAAAAGTCTATAGATCGAATTGCACGCCACAACAGACTTATTTAAAAGTCTATATTGGGGGGATCGGATTGCACGCCGCAACAGACTTATTTAAAAGTCTATATATACTTGATTAAAACAAATATATGGGAGGATTGAAAATGAATATGTTGTGTGAGCTGGTTGTACACTGCAACAGAAATTGATTGAAATAATAATTGGTTATGACTGCTGAGTTGGTTTCAACTATTAAAAAGAATGAGTTACCTGATTTATTTCTATTACTGTTGGTGTTACTACTATTGCGTACAGGTTAATGTAAGTGACCTGCCTTAGCCTCGTCACTACTTCGTCGAGGTTGGGCTCATCACTTACCAGTACATGAGATCAGTTGTACTGATACTACACTTTGCATTTCTTGTGCATATTTCGGAGTTGGTCCCAGCGGCGTACCATAGACTTGCTCAGATTTCAGCTAACAGAGGAGACTTGAGGTATAACTGCACGACGTTTGCAGTTCTGAAGTCCCTGTCTACTTTACTTTAGTTGTGTGTTTGTTGCCAGACAACTTTATTTTATTCAAACCTTTATGTGTATTATTCTAGAAGCTCGTGCACTTGTGATACCAATTCTGGGATGGTATTTAGACACCGTTATTTGTATGGATTAATCACTACATTTCAGATCTTACTTCCGCATTTGTTTTTATTTTTATTAATAAATTTAAAAATTATTTTAAAATGGATAATATTATTCTAACGTTGGCTTGCCTAGCAAGTGAAATGTTAGGCGCCATCACAGTCCCGAAGGTGGGAATTTCGGGTCGTGACAGTCGGTATCAAAGCATTAGATTACATAGGTCTCACGAGTCACGAGCAAGCTTAGTAGAATCTAAAGGATCGGTACGGAGACGTCTATACTTATCTCTCAGAGGCTATGAAGTTTAGGAATAATAACACTTCTTTCGTTCCTTATCGCGCGACATAGATTTAGCTTGAAACATATATCTCGTATTCCTTTGTATCCACTCGTGTATGACATTGCGCACTCGGTATCAGTTGTGCGTCGACGGTTCGTGATGGCGCAGATGGACTACGAGGGAGACACAGATGCTCAAACTTTGCCTCAACGTGTGGTTCTGACTGAAGATGTGGACGCATTGAGAGACCACCCAGTGAATCATGTGGGGGGGGTGCAACGGACCTTGGCATCTGGTTGATTTATACGAGCTGTGAAGGTTAATATTATGGATCACCGGACATAGTGAACTATGACTTCGCACCGAGTGGGGGGAGTCCACTATCAATGGATGGATTGCGGGGTCATGTGTTATATCAGTTTTGACATGAAATATATATATGTGGTACTGAAAGGTTCCCCATAAAATAAAATTACACATGCTCAAGGCCTGAGATTTTGTAGAGGATAAGGTTGGGACTTGGGGTATGTCCGCCTCCTTAATAATCCTATACTTTAGTACCAAAGGAGTTAGAAAAACAACTTTAAATTTACAGAAGGTCTACTCAGCGTGGACATCATGGTTGCGGAGTTTGGGGGTGCTTTGGAGGAAGTATAGTGGTTGACGAGATTCTGGACTATGTGGTTCGTGCCAAGATTTGTGTGTATGGAGCTCTACTTTTGTGATCGTTGTGTATAAATAGGGGTAAGGGTTACCCCAAAGAAGAATCGAAGAGTATGTTAGGAAATGGGTCAGCACAACAGTGTTGAGTCAACATAACAAAAGAAGAAATTGGCCTTGGGAGAGATAATTCTCCACGGGTATTCTTGGCAAGACTATGAAGAGGGCAGACCAGCCAATGCAAGACCTTCCACTTGGCTCAGTTCTCAGAAATGCTTTTGAAAGAGTTTGTTTCCCGGACTCTTCGTAATACGTGACGCATAGGATTTGAACGGTTACGTCAGGTCACCATGACGGTGTCAGAATATGCAATCAGGTTTAATAAGTTAGCCCGTCATATTCCTACTTTGCTTCATACAGCGAGGGATGTCACGACCCAAAATTCTACCACAGGTGTCGTGATGACACCTAGTCTCTAAGACCAGGTAAGCCGATTTCAATAACATTTTTAAGCCTTTTTTTTTTGAAACTAACCGCGAAAATAATTACAATATATAACCTCCAAAGACTAGTAGTACTGAGTCACGAACTCTAACTGAATACATAGAATGATCACGAGGACCGAATATACAATATTGTTTGATTACAAGTTAACAATACAATGAAATGAAAAGACTCCAAGGGACTGTGTCGACCAAGCAGCTCTACCTTGAATGCTTACGGTCCCGCTTTAACTCTGCTCAAGTCCGTTATCTTCAATACCTGGCTCTGCACAAAAATGTGAAGAAGTGTAGAGTGAGCACACCACAGCGGTGCCCAGTAAATATTAAGACTAACGTCAATGGAGTAGAGACGGGGTACAATCAAGACACTCACCAATCTAATAGTTTGTGCAATATAGCATACGAAAATAATAGAAAATAAATATCAATAAGGGCAACACCAATCAACTAGTGATTTATACAGCAAGGCAACAGGAACATCATAAATATTACTCAACGAATAATAAACACAGGTACAACCAATTAATCATGTCTTTCAAAATATACATCTTTTATCTATAATTCTTTCAATGAAAGTCTCAAGAATATAATCCTTTTCAATAAATATATCTCAAATATACTTTCTTCAAATAAATATATCTTTCAAATAGCATTCTTTCAAATAAATCTCTTCTGAATATAATTGTTTCCAATAAATATCTTTCGAATATAATTCCTTCAAGTAAATATCTTTCAAATATAATTCTTTCAAGTAAATAACTTTCAAATATAATTCTTTCAAGTAAATAACTTTCAAATATAATTCTTTCAAGTAAATAACTTTCAAATATAATTCTTTCAAGTAAATAACTTTCAAATATAATTCTTTCAAGTAAATAACTTTCAAATATAATTCTTTCAAGTAAATAACTTTCAAATATAATTCTTTCAAGTAAATAACTTTCAAATATAATTCTTTCAAGTAAATAACTTTCAAATATAATTCTTTCAAGTAAATAACTTTCAAATATAATTCTTTCAAGTAAATAACTTTCAAATATAATTCTTTCAAGTAAATAACTTTCAAATATAATTCTTTCAAGTAAATAACTTTCAAATATAATTCTTTCAAGTAAATAACTTTCAAATATAATTCTTTCAAGTAAATAACTTTCAAATATAATTCTTTCAAGTAAATAACTTTCAAATATAATTCTTTCAAGTAAATAACTTTCAAATATAATTCTTTCAAGTAAATAACTTTCAAATATAATTCTTTCAAGTAAATAACTTTCAAATATAATTCTTTCAAGTAAATAACTTTCAAATATAATTCTTTCAAGTAAATAACTTTCAAATATAATTCTTTCAAGTAAATAACTTTCAAATATAATTCTTTCGAATAAAAGTCACTATGTGACGCCTCATTTAACTTTCATGGTATGAGAAATATATTCAACACATCACATCAAATGTCACGGCAATACCTTCGTGCACTTGTCTCATTCTCACCCAATATATATATATATATATATATATATATATATACATATATATATGTGAAGATCGAATCAATTGGCACGGCAACACCCTTCGTGCATTTATATCTTTCTCACAGTACATACATACAACAGTACCAACTAAGTGGGAGAAGTGCCAATAACAATAAAAAAAGAATAAAGTAGAGGCACCCAGGAAGCAACAACGACCACAAGTCACATAGAAAATATATGTGCACAATAACATCTCAAGATAAAGGCATGAATGTATACATAACAAAGAATATCACAATATAATGTATGTCTCTCGTCCTCTCCTGCACGGAAACACCCTTCGTGCCATGAGTATATGATAATATTAAAATAATTGCACGGCATCACCCCTCGTGTTTTTACTCTTATCCTCACCTGATAATATAAATGAAACGGCACGGCATCACCATTCGTGCTTTTACTCTCATCCTCACCTGATAATATTAATGAAATATTAGAAATGCCCAAAAAAAATCATATTCCCTCACATGATAATATAATTTAAATGGCACGGCATCACCCTTCGTGCTTTACACGCTTCCTTACCAAGCACATGTATATCATTAAAAGCAAGGTAGGAAGCATAAATAATGTCAAGGAGAGTATTTAATCTACAACACAATACAACAATTCACATCATAATTTGCCATTGACCACAATCAAGTTCCAATATGTATAAGAATCAATAAATTTCTCAATAAATAGCCCAAGGTTCCACATTCTTGATAATTATTTTAACTTCTCAATTTAAACTTATTTAATAAACATTTGCAGATACGGATTCCATCATGAATTTAGTTCCAAGAAACATATCAAATCAACAAACACATGGAATTAACATAAAATCCAAATAACAATGACACCAAATTATTATATAAAACACAAACTTGACAATTAAGGAATGCAGCATGATAACTCAAGTATTTACTAGTTCCAACAATTATCTAATTTAATACATAAAGATGCCTAAAATTTTAAACCAATAAAATTTGCACATATAAGCCCGAGTACGTACTCGTCACCTCGCGTACACGGCTTCCAACCACACAATTTCCACATAAGACTCAATGCCTAAGGGATAATTCCCTCACTTGAGGTTAGGCAAGATACTTACCTCTTTGAAGTTATGCCGATATTCCAAAATCGTCTTCTTGCTTAAATTGACCTCTGTGCCGCTCAAATCTAACCAAATTAATTGTATAACTTCATTAAAATTCATCAGAAATAATTTCGGATAATAATATGTCGACTTAAAAATTATTCCAAAAAGTCAACAAAAGTCAATGTGGGGCCCGCCCCTCTGAATCCGACAAAATGTTCATGAAATCCGAACACCCATTCTGATACGAGTTCAACCATACCAAATATATCGAATTCCAATAACAACTCGACCTCCAAATCTTAATTTTTCGTTTTCAAATCCCTAAGTTCAAACCCCCCGATTTACACCTCAAAAACATGTAATCTAATCGGATTATTCGATGATAATTCAATATTATGGAGTATAAATGATCACAAGGGACTTACCTCAAGTTTTCCCATGAAAACCTTGCTCAAAAATCACCAAACCCGAGCTTGAAATGCCCAAAAATGGCAAAAGCTCGGAACCCCTCTGTTTTTGTATTGCCCAAAGGTTTTCGCATCCGCGGTGACTTCTTCGCACCTGCGGTAAATTTCTTCGCACCTGCAGCTTCGCACCTGCGGTAAAATGCTTCGCACCCACGGCTTCGCATCCGCGGAAAATTTTACGCACCCGCGGAAAATTGTTCGCACCCGCAGTGCCTGGCCAGCCTATGAATTTTTTGCTTCCGCGACTCATTTCTCGCATCCGCGAGCTCACACCTGCGGCCCTATTTTGCGCAGGTGCGATCATACCAGATGCCCAGCTGCTTCAACTCCTCCTCCAAATCCAAATTTGATTTGTTAGGCAACCAAACTCACCCGAGGCCCCCGGGACCTCAAACAAACATACCATAAAGTCCTAAAAACATCATACAAACTTAGTCAAATTCTTAAATCACATCAGATAACATCAAAACGACGAATCTCACCTCAAATTAAAATCTATGAACTTTGAACTTTCAAATTCTTTATCTTGTGCCGAAACACATTAAATCAATTCGGAATGACTTCAAATTTTGCACACAAGACATAAATGACTTAACGGACCTATTCAAATTTCCAGAATAGGATTCCGACCTTGCTATCAAAAAGTCAACCCCTCGGTCAAACTTCCCAAAAATTCAACTATCGGCATTTCAAGCTTAATTCTACTACAGACCTCCAAATAATTTTTCGGACACGTTCATAAGTCCAAAAACACTATACGGAGCTATTGAAATCATCAAAATTTCATTCCAAAGTCATTTTCTCAAAAGTCAACTCTTTCCATTTAAGCTTCAAATTAAGGATTGTTCGTTTAATTTAATTCTGAATATTTAGTAAATCAAACTCGACCATACCCGTGGGTAATAATACATATTGCGAAGCTGCTCGAGACCTTAAGTCATTGAACGAGGCGTAAATTCTTAAAATGACAAGTCGGGTTGTTACAAGGGAGTGAGTCCACAAACTCATTAAAGGACTCAATTATGATCGTAAAATTTTGTACGACTTGGGAGTTACAGGCTGATACTTCATTTTCGCTAGTGGTAGAAATTGCCAAGATATTAGAACGTGTTCGGGGTGAGGAAAAAGGAAACTAAGGAAAGGTTCTGGGGGATTCAGTGGATTCTACTCTGCGAGTATAAATTATTATGGCGGGGGCTCGGGCAGTCGGCCAGCCTAGTCCGCACATCGGATTACTCGAAGTGCTTCAGTAAGCTCTTTTAATGCATCACTGACATGAGTTTCCTACAATGGTTATTTCAGTTATCTGGTAGACTCAGTATAAGCAGCCAAACCCGGAAAGGGGTTGTTATGAATGCGGTGATACTAGGCACATCATGAAAAAATTGTCCTAGACTTGGGAGAGACATATTTCATCAAAGCACTCAGGCTACGTGCCTCATTACAGTTACTACACCACCCACACGACCAGTTAGGGGTGGAGGACAGACGGGTAAAAGGCGTACTAGAGGTAGAGGCCCAGCCATTGATATATTTATTTTATGGTATGGTGGAGGTTGCTACATCAGATGGTGTCATTACAGGTATGACCTCGATTTAATATAAAGGAATATTCCTTAACTTGATCCAGTTCTTAGTATCGAGACGAGTCCTCCTATTGTGCTCCACTTATGAGCGAGCTTCGTAACTCTATAATCTACTTATGTGTTTACTCATGTTGGGAGGTTCTATGGAGATAACTATGCCTATCATTCCATGTTGGACTCTAATAAGAGCTGTGAGGCTAAAGGTTACTTTTTGGTACTCATTTCAGTAAGTTTTGATATAATTTTCGGATAATTAATTACAAATTATGAATTATATGCCTTACCGGTGTGGGGTTCATTATGTGTTGTGATTTTGTTTAACGGAAATTATTTAAAAGGAGAAAATGGAAAGTTTCAATTGGCACGATGTGTATATTACTTGTGATTTAGAACTGAGGACGAGATCCACGTATTTTTAAATAAATTGATATGTTTAAACCGGGCTACGAATTACGATGAAAGTTATATAAGGACGAGATCCTTGTGATAAAACTTCTTGTGTTTAAATTCTCCCTTGTGAAATTAAATTTGTACTATAGTACTAATAGGGAGTCATGCCTGTTAGGCTTATTTGAAACTTTTTGTATGAAATTCTCTATGCATACTTGCCAAATTCATGTTGTAATAATGAGTTTTAACCTATGAGGTAGGTGCTCTCCCAGGTGGCGTTAAATGTTACTCGTTAATTCGGGTAAATAATTATGAGGTCTTCATGCCTCGCATCTCGTTATCAGTATTGTGAAGGTTTGCAACAAGATTTTTGTTAACATGAGGTTAATTGGAAATTTTGTAATTGATTATGAACAACTATAAGACCATATTGACCTAGAAGGGTGCCCCATTTAGATGGACATATGAGTATGAGTTGAGATTTCAGAAGCTCAAGACCGCTTTGACTATATCTCCAGTGTTGGTATTACCGACAGGTTCAGGATCTTATACGGTGTATTGTGATGCATCTCGCTTGGGCTTGGTGCAGTATTAATGCAAGATGGCAGAGTGATTGCATATGCGTCACGACAATTTAAAGTTCACGAGAAGAAATATCCTGTTCATGACTTGGAATTGGCAATCATTGTTCATGCCCAGAACATTTGGAGGCATTACCTTTACGGTGTCTCGTGTGCGATATTTACTAATCATCGTAGCCTACAGTATTTGTTCAAACAAAAAGATCTCAATTTGAGGCAGAGAAGATGGTTGGAGCTGTTGAAAGACTATGATATCACCATTTTGAATCACCCCGGAAAGGCCAATATGGTGGCCAATGCTTTGAGTAGAAAGGTTGTGAGTATGGGCAGCCTTGCGTATATTCCGGTTGGTGAGAGGCCATTAGCTGCAGATGTTCATACTTTGGCCAATCAATTCGTGAGGTTAGATTCTTCAGAACCCATTCAGGTTCTAGCCTGCACAGTCGCTTTTTTTTTTTTATATGAGCGCATCAGAGAGCGACAGTATGATGATCCTCATCTGCTTTTCCTTAAGGACACGGTGTGGCGCGGTGGTGCGAAGCAGGTTGATGTGGGAGATGATGGGGTTCTGCGTATGCAGGGTCATATTTTTGTTCCTAATATGGGTGGGCTTCATGAATTAATTCTTGAAGAGGCCCACAGTTCCCGGTATTCTATTCATCCGGGTGCCACCAAAATGTATCAAGATTTGCGGCAACATTATCGGTAGAAGAGAATGAAAAAGGATATAGTTGCATATGTAGCTCGGCGTCTGAATTGTCAGCAAGTTAAGTACGAGTATCAGAGGCATGATGGTTTGCTTCAGAAGTTAGAAATTCCTAAGTGGAAATGGGAGTGTATCACTATGGATTTTGTTGTTGGACTCCCACGGACTCAGAGAAAATTTGATACAGTTTGGGTCATTGTAGACAGGTTGACCAAGTCAGCACATTTCATTCCAGTGGCGGTTATTCAAAAAGGTTTGCTGAAATTTTCCTTCGTGAGATTGTCCGCCTTCACGGTGTGCTCGTGTCTATTATTTGACATCGAGGTACGCAATTTACCTCACACTTCTGGAGGGCTATACAACGTGAGTTAGGCACGCGGGTTGAGTCGAGTACAACATTTCACCCACAAACAGACGGACAGTTTGAGCACACCATTCAGATTCTATAAGATATGCTTCGCGCTTGTGTTATAGACTTTGGGGGTTCTTGGGATCAGTGCTTGCCACTTGCGGAATTTGCTTATAATAATAGCTACCAGTCGAGCATTCAGATGGCTCCATATGAGTCATTATATGGAAGGCGATGTTGTTCGCCAATTGGCTGGTTTGAACCGGGAGAGGCTCGGTTGTTGGGTACCGATTTGGTATAGGATACCTTGGATAAGGTCAAGGTTATTCAAGATCGACTTCGCACAGCTCAGTCTAGGCAAACGTGTTATGTCAACCGTAAAGTTCGTGATATTGCATTCATGGTTGGAGAACAAATATTGCCCCGGGTTTCACCTATGAAAGGTGTAATGAGGTTCGGAAAGAAGGGCAAGTTGAGCCCTAGGTATATTGGACCATTCGAAATTCTTGAAAGGGTTGGTGAAGTAGCCTATAGGCTTGCATTACCACCTACTTTATCAGTGGTTCATCTGGTGTTCCATGTGTCTATGCTCCGGAAATATCATGGTGATCAGTCCCATGTGTTAGATTTCAGCTCAGTCCAATTGGACAAGGATTTGACTTATGAGGAGGAGCCGGTAGCTATTCTAGACCGGCAGGTCCGGTAGTTGAGGTCTAAGAGTTATCCTTCAGTTCGAGTGCAATGGAGAGGTCAGCCAGTAAAGTCATCTACATGGGAGTCCGAGTCGGACATGCGTAGTAAATAGCCACACTTATTCACCAGCTCAAGTACTTTTTCTAACTTTGTTCGAGGACGAACGTTTGTTTTAGAGGTGGAGAATATGATAACCCAAAAGTGTCATCTTTAATTTAAACATTCATTTATGTGTTTTATGAAGATATTGGGATCTTACCTGCTATGAGTTATGTATCACCTGAATAGTTGATGTTAATGACGTTCATTTTCTAGAAATATATTGCTTATGAGGCCAATGTTAGTATTGTTTTCATGTTATGTCACGTTGATTGGATTATGTATGTGTTGTTAGGATTGGTTTCTGGGATTCTCTGGCAGGTGGATAGGCCCATTTACAAAGGAAACTCTGGCGACAATTTTGAAACTTTTGGGAGTTAGTAAAGTTCGGGAAAATTGAAATGTGCGAAAGAAGAGATAAGTTATGTTATGTGTTTGGGGACAGACTCTACTTCTCATTCGAGGATTATTAACATGATGGACACCAATTGGATATGATAATAAGTGTACGGGGCATATTATAAGTGATATGGGCTATAAGGAAAGTCCTAAGTCTAAGCCAAGTTGGAAAATTTATAATAGACTAAAGTTCCAAATGAGTACGCACAAGACCAAACTTTGGACGAGCATATATATATATATATATATATATGTATATATATAATATAAGGTGTTATGTTATGGACAGCTTATCATTTGAGTCAAGTTTCTAACGCTTCAAACCGTTCGTCATTTGGATATGTATACAGAAAGTTATGGCCAGTTTACTAGACCTGTGCCATATGCGCG
Source organism: Nicotiana otophora (assembly GCA_000715115.1). Classification (NCBI taxonomy): domain Eukaryota; kingdom Viridiplantae; phylum Streptophyta; class Magnoliopsida; order Solanales; family Solanaceae; genus Nicotiana; species Nicotiana otophora. The sequence goes on along the minus strand of AWOL01S0013294.1, from coordinate 111,580 downwards.
ACCAGATGCGCGGCCGCGCATATTTGAGATTTCTGCCTCAGGTGCGCGGCCGGATGCGCGGTCACTTGCCCAGGTGCGCGGCCGCGCACGTAGGAGCTCATTTAATACCCCCATGGCCGGGTAGGGAGCAGGGTTAAGTCATTTTTGAGCCAAAACCTGATATTTTAGAGAAATGTGAGAGTGATTTAGAGAGAGGAAGAAGCTCAAGTGTCTTGTTCATCAAATCTTGCTCAAGCCTTGAAATCCAACAATAAATCTCTCAAGTTCTTCATCTAAGAGGTAAGGTTTCATACCCTAGTTTTTCAATTTCGGATTTGGGGAGAAGATGGTTGATTAGGAGTATGATTCTTGGGTGTAAGAGTATTACTTATATATACTTATACCAATAAGGTTTGTGGGAAAATATTTGAGCTCAAATGGGTAAAGATTGGGTTGAAAATGGTAGAAATCTTCAAAGACTTTAATTTAAGATTTGAAGGTTCATTTGACATCGGAATTTGATAATTTTTGTATGGTTGGACTGATCTCGGAATGGATATTCGGATTTCGTAAGTTTTTTCGAGATTCGAGACATGGGCCCCAATGATGATTTTTTAGATGAATTTCGAATTTTAATCTGAAATATTAGTAAATTCATATGAAATTAATTCCTACGATTTTTATTCAGTATATTGAATTGTTTATGACTAAATTTCAGGATTTCGGACACGAATTCACGAGGTAAAGGTTTATTGGATTCGTTAATTTGGTTGCAAAGCTAGGTAAGTGTCGTGATTAACCTTGACTTGAGAAAATAGAACCCATAAATTGATTGTTATATGAAATGCATGTGAACGACGTATAGGCGAAGTGACGAGTGTCTATACGCCGTCAAATTAATTGTTTGCATAATTATTTGAAAATAATAACTTGTTCTAAGGTATGAATTAATTGTTTTAATGATTATTCCTTTCATATTCTTTGACAATTATAAATTCTTGAATTTCTGCAATAATTGTTACATGCTATTTGATTTATGTGTATTAATTGCTACTTGACATTTAGCATATTAACTATTAAATTGCCTATTTTCTCCGTGATTTCTATAATAAATTCCTATTTGTTGTTTGTTTCATAATTAAATTATAATTATTGTATGCTTGTTGTCTTATAATTTTATATTAATTGTTACATTTATTGGGGTAATTTCTTCTATAAGAAATGGTAAATGAACATATTAGAGGAGCGGGTTGCACGCCGCAACAGAATTGATTGAAATGCATATATTGGGAGATTGGGTTGCACACCGCAACAGACTTATTAAAAGTCCATATTGGAGGATCGGGCTGCACGCCGCAACAGACTTATTAAAAGTCCATATTGGAGGATCGGGTTGCACGTCGTAACAGACTTATCAAAAAATCTATATTGGGGGATCGGATTGCACGCCGCAACAGACTTATTTAAAAGTCTATATTGGGGGATCGGATTGCACGCCGCAACAGACTTATTTAAAAGTCTAGATATACTTGATTAAAATAAATATATTGGAGGATTGAAAATGAATATGTTGTGTGAGTTGGTTGTACTCTACAACGGAAATTGATTGAAATAATAATTGGTTATGACTGCTGAGTTGGCTTCAACTATTAAAAAGAATGAGTTACCTGATTTATTTCTATTACTGTTGTTGTTACTACTATTGCGTATAGGTTAATGTGAGTGACCTGCCTTAGCCTCGTCACTACTTCGTCGAGGTTAGGCTCAGCACTTACCAGTACATGGGGTCGGTTGTACTGATACTACAATCTGCACTTCTTGTTCAAATTTCGGAGTTGGTCCTAGCGACGTACCATAGGCTTGCTCGGATTTCAGCTACCAGAGGACACTTGAGGTATAACTGCACGGCGTCCAAAGTTCTGAAGTCTCCGTCTACTTTACTTTAGTTGTATGTTTGTTTCCAGACAGATTTATTTTATTCAGACCTTTATTTGTATTATTGCAGAAGCTCGTGCAATTGTGACACCAATTCTGAGATGGTATTTAGATACCGTTATTTGTATGGATTAATCACTACATTTCAGACCTTACTTTCGCATTTGTTTCTCTTATTATTAATAAATTTAAAAATTATTTTAAAATAGATAATATTATTCTAACGTCTGCTTGCCTATCAAATGAAATATTAGGCGTCATCACGACCCCGAAGGTGAGAATTTCGGGTTGTGACATCTACCCATAGTTTTGTTGCCTATTAATTATAGTACTTTATGCTTAATATTATATTTTAATTGTGTGATAAAATGATATAAAAATGAAGAGTTTGGAGCAAACTTAAAACAAATAGGGAAGAAATAAAAGGAAAAAGAATAGATCCAAAGTGGGAGAATAATGACGGGAGTAATGATTACATAATGATTGGCTTTCATGGTTAATGATGATATAATTAAAGAGATACAATGTAATGATCCAATCGGTCATTTTGACTTTTAGAACCCTGTTCCCCTAAATAAAATTTCTTGTATGTGCTTTTATTAATTTATGACTTGCAGGGATGGTTGGTTCGGAATTTGGAAGTGTTCGGGTTGAAATCGGAATACTTGGTTCCTTAGTTTGGCTTCAAAATTAAATAAATTCACTAGTTCTGATACCAATTATTTTTGTATTTTCCCCTTAAAATAGGAATGACCCAATCCAACCTAGCAAATACCTATATACATAAATTAAAATATTAAAAGTGAATCCTTTCCCCCACAAAAAACTTAATTCGGAGTGCATGAGATTCTGACAAAAGAAAGAAAGAAATTAAGGTATAATTAGAGAGCACTTGAAACAAAAATGCTATCAATTTGAATGAAATTTTTGAAAATAAAATAAAAGATAAGACGTATTGTGTTTTGAAGGATTCACTTTTAGTATCATTTTAATTTATATATATGGGTTTTGGGTCGGGTGATCGGGTCGGGTTGGGTCATTCTTATTTTAATTGAATTATTACTTATTTGACTGAAACTAAAAAGCAAAATATCGCGGGATAAGAAAATACTACTGAAAAGTTATATTTTTCGGTCACTTTGATTTTGTGTGAGTTAGTAAAAGTTTTATGATTTTTGTCTAGGAGAGAGTGGTAGAGCTAAGGGTGAGGAGGAGTGTGTCTATTTTCTAGAACCAGTTTGGGTTTAGGCCGGGGCGTTCAATTACAGAAGCCATCCACCTTATTAGGAGATTGATGGAGCAATATAGGGAGAGAAAGAAGGACTTGCATATGGTGTTCATCGACTTAAAAAAGGCGTACGATAAGTTTCGAGGGAGGTTTTGTCGAGATGTTTGGAGGCTAGAGGTATACTTGTTGCCTACGTTACGTTGATTAAGGACATGTATGATGAAGTAAAGACCCGAGTGCGGATGGTGGGTGGGGACTCAGACCATTTTTCGGTTATTATGGGGTTGCATTAGGGGTAGGCACTCGGGCCTTTTTTGTTTTCTATGGTCATGGGCGTACTGACGCACCACATCCAAGGGGAAGTGCCGTGGTGCATGCTATTTGCAGATGAGATTGTACTGATTGACGAGATGCGAGACGGTGTGAACGCGCAATTAGAGTTATGGAGGCAGACCCTGGAATCTAAAGGTTTCCAGTTGAGCCGGACTAAGACAGAATACTTGGAGTGTAAGTTCAGTAGCGAGATTCAAGGAGGGGAAGGGGAGGTGAGGCTGGACTCGCAGGTCATCCCTAGGAGAGGGAGTTTTAAGTACCTTGGGTCTACTATTCAGGGGGGTGGGGAGATTGATGAAGATGTCACACATTTTTAGATTATATGAGCAGTTACATTTTTATATTAAAGAGCTCAAACAAGTACTAATAAATAGTTGATGCATTTGGTTTAAAAGTACAGATAAACTGTTCTTTCAATAAAATAACTAAATTACTCTTTTTTTCTATAAATGTAGTTATATTTATAAGACAAAGGAAGAACGATAGTTATGAAGTGGAGAGAAAGTTAGGGGTTTTATCATCGAAAGGTACTTTTAGTCTCAAGACCCCAATCTTCCACCATATGATGTCATGATGACATCTAGTGTACAGATCTAGGTATCTCGATCCAGGCTAGACAACAGTTAGTAGAGCTCTCAGTTCAGAGACTTTAAGGTATACATGTCCGATATTCGCAGGCCTCGGAGTCACCCTCTGACCCTGTTTTTCTACTCCTTACTTTTTATTTAGACGGTGATGTATTAGGAATTTTACAGTATATTCATGTAGAGCTTATGACTCAGTCTCACCAGATTTTGGGAGTTATTGTCAGCGATAGTTTAAAATTGAAGTTCTATTGTTATTTCCGCTAATTCTCCATGCATGTTAGACTTACCTAGTCTTAGAGACTAGGTGTCATCACAACATCCTACGGTGGGAGATTAAAGTCGTGACATTTAGCATTAAATAAATATTAAGGATACAATAGTGAAAGTTTTGGTCAAACTAAAGATGTTTATAAGGTGAAAGATTATAAGTTAGAAATGACCATATTGTTGTTGAGAATGAAAGAAAGCTTGATTGCATTAATGAAAGTTATTACAGAAAAGCAACACGGTGTCGAGGGGGAGACCTAACGGCGAATCTGATCCAACAATCAAGCCTTTAAGGCTTCTTCCAAGTCGATTTTTGCCTAAAACCAGGGGCGGATCTAGCCTTAAGCTTATGGGTTCCCGTGAACAGTAGTTTTTTGTTCAAGCCCTATTGAGAAATTCAGTAAATATCTATAAATATTTGTTTGTGAACCCAGTTATTATTGTATATATAATTTGAGATTGTTGTAGAAACCCATAAACTTCAAATTTTGAACCCACCTCTGTCTGAAACCATTTATAACCCTCGGAATTTAGAAGAATTACATTCCTTAATTTTGTGACATTTTGAATTAAAACATGAGGGTCCATCTCAAATTTGAGGGGATTCTGGCACTAACAAAATGATGTACGTTACAAACCTAATTGATGTATTCAAATTGCTAAACTGAAGAGGACGAGAAATAATGCAATACACCACCATTTACGGCACATTAATTTAATTTCTTGAATTCAGGAATGATATACTAGTATCTATTATTAGCACGAGATAATATTGGGTAAATTTCACAAATAGTCATATAACTAGGATTTCTTTCATCAAAGTCATATAATTGTAATCCCACACACAAATTATAAAACTTTCACTAACTAACACACAAATCATAGTGACCGAAAAACATAATTTTTCGGTAGTATTTTCTTATTCCACGTTTTTTTTTATTTTTAGTCTAATAAATAATAATCCAATTAAAATAAGAAAAATACATATTTTTAGCCGCTTCCAAAAATAATAGCCGATATGTGTGTGTGTATTATAGGCATATAATATACATATTCTATTTTGTTTTTCTAGCGAATGCAATTAGTTTCGGTACCAGTTATTTTTATATTTTCCCCTTAAAATAGGAATGACTCAATCCAACTTAGCCAATACCTATATACATAAATTAAAATACTAAAAGTGAATCCTTCCCCCACAAAAAACATAATTTGAATGCATGAGATTCTGACAAAAGAAAGAAAGAAATAAAGGTATAATTAGTGAGCACTTGAAACAAAAATACTATCAATTTGAATGAAATTTTTAAAAAGAAAATAAAAGATAGACGTATCGTGTTTTGAAGGATTCACTTTTATTATCATTTTAATTTATATATATGGGTTTTGGGTCGGGTTGGGTCATTCATATTTTAATTGAATTATTATTTATTAGACTGAAAATAAAAAATAAAATATCGTGGGATAAGAAAATACTACTGAAAAGTTATATTTTTAGGTCACTTTGATTTTGTGTGAGTTAGTAAAAGTTTTATGATTTTTGTCTAGGAGAGAGTGGTAGAGTTAAGGGTGAGGAGGAGTGTGTCTATTTTCGAGAACCTGTTTGGGTTTATGCCGGGGCGTTCGACTACAGAAGCTATCCACCTTGTTGAAATACTGATGGAGCAGTATAGGGAGAGAAAGAAGGACGTGCATATGGTGTTCATCGACTTAGAAAAGGCGTACGATAAAGTTCAGAGGGAGGTTTTGTGGAGATGTTTGGAGGCTAGAGGTGTACTTGTTGCCTACGTTAGGTTGATTAAGGACATGTATGATGGAGTAAAGACCCGAGTGAGGACGGTGGGTGGGGACTCAGACCATTTTCCGGTTATGATGGGGTTGCATCAGGGGTCGGCATTCAAGCCTTTTTTGTTTGTTCTGGTGATGGGCGTACAGACGCGCCACATCCAAGGGGAGGTGCCGTGGTGAATGCTATTTGTAGATGAGATTGTACTGATTGACGAGACGTGAGACAGTGTGAATGGGCAATTAGAGTTATGGAGGCAGACTCTGGAATCTAAAGGTTTCGAGTTGAGCAGGACTAAGACAAAATACTTGAAGTGTAAGTTCAGTAGCGAGACTCAAGGAGAGGAAAGAGAGGTGAGGCTAGACTCGCATGTCATCCCTAGGAGAGGGAGTTTTAAGTATCTTGGGTCTATTATTTAGGGGGGTGGGGAGATTGATGAAAATGTCACACATTGTTATATTATATGAGCACTTACATTTTTAGATTAAAGTGCTAAAGCAAGTACTAATAAAAAGTTGATGCATTTGGTTTAAAAGTACTGATAAACTATTGTTTCTTTAAAATAACTAAATTACTCTTTTTTCTATAAATGTAGAGTTATATTTATAAGAAAAAGGAAGAAAGATAGCTATGAAGTGGAGAGAAAATTAGGGGTTTTATCATCGAAAGGTACTTTTAGTCTCAAGACCCCAATCTCCCACTACATATGGTGTTAATCGACTTAAAAAGATGTACGATAAAGTTTCAAGGGAGGTTTTGTGGAGATGTTTGGAGGCTAGAGGTGTACTTGTTGCCTACGTTAGGTTGATTAAATACATGTATGATGGAGTAAAGACCCGAGTGAGGACAGTGGGTGGGAACTCAGACCATTTTTCGATTATGATGGGGCTGCATTAGGGGTAGGCACTCGGGCCTTTTTTGTTTGCTCTGGTGATAGGCGTACTCACGCACCACATTCAAGGGGAGGTGTCGTGGTGCACTCTATTTACAGATGAGATTGTACTGATTGAGGAGATGCGAGACGGTGTGAACGCGCAATTAGAGTTATGGAGGCAGACCCTGAAATCTAAAGGTTTCAAGTTGAGACAGAACTAGGACAGAATACTTGGAGTGTAAGTTCAGTAGCGAGACTCAAGGAGGGGAAGGGGAGGTGAGGCTGGACTCGCAGGTCATCGCTAGGAGAGAGAGTTTTAAGTACCTTGGGTCTACTATTCAGGGGGATGGGGAGATTGATGAAGATGTCACATATTTTTAGATTATATGAGCAGTTACATTTTTAGATTAAGGAGCTCAAACAAGTACTAATAAACAATTGATGTATTTGGTTTAAAAGTATTGATAAATTGTTCTTTCATTAAAATAACTAAATTACTCTTTTTTCTATAAATGTAGTTATATTTATAAGAAAAATGAAGAATGATAGCTATGAAGTGGAGAGAAAGTTAGGGGTTTTATCATCGAAAGGTACTTTTAGTCTTAAGTACCCAATCTCCCACTATATGATGTCGTGATGGCACCTAGTGTGCAAATCTAGGTACTCGACCTAGGTTAGGCACTAGTGAGTAGAGCATTCAGTTCAGAGACTTCAAGATATACTCGTCCGACGTTCGCAGGCCTCAGAGTCACTCTTTGTCCTTATTTTTCTACTGCTTACTCTTTATTTAGATGGTGATGTATTAAGGATTTTACAGTATATTTCGTGTAGAGATTATGACTTAGTCTAACCAGCTTTTGGGAGATATTGTTAGCAGTATTGTTGAGTTCGATTATGCTAGCTAGATAGTTTAAAATTGAAGTTCTATTGTTTTTTTCACTATTTCTCCATGCATGTTAGACTTACCTAGTCTTAGAGACTAGGTATTATCACAACATCCTACAGAGGGAGATTAAAGTCATGACATTTAGAATTTAATAAATATTAAGGATAAAATAGTAAAAATTTTGGTCAAACTAAAGATGCTTATAAGGTGAAAGATTATAAGTTGGAAATGACCATCTTATGGTTGTTAGTTAATTTTAGCTTATAAACACTTTAAGTTTTTACCAAATGTATAGACAATTATAAGCTTAGCTACCCTCTATAAATCTCCAAAAGATTTTGTGTATATTTTGGTAGATTTGTGAGAGCTGACTCATTGAAGAATCTATGCATTCCCCTGTTATAAAAGGCATGGATCCCAGAACAATCTTCCCATTCTCAATACTTGTAGTCAAAACATTTCCAATTCTTGAAATTGCAAAAATGTTAAGTATGAGAAATCTTTCCCTTTTTCTCATGTTTCTTACATTGTTGAGTTGTGCAAATTTAATATCCCTTGATGCAAGGAAGATGTCTATAACAGAAACAGATCATAGTGTTCTTGAGGGTAACAACATTGTTGAAGTTGATAGAATTTATCAGAGTTTCAATTCAGCTCCATCCCCCGGAGAAGGTCATCTTCCAAAGCACAAACATTCATAGTCTTTTAGTCGGGTCTCGGCTGCATGTGGGAAATAAAACACAAAACAAACATAATCCATTAGGATATGGAACTAGCTAGTAGAGCCAGATCTATTAATTAAAGGATTAGTCCATTACATGTGTCTGATTAAATTGTAACAAGCACATGAATATGCAATAATCTTTTAATGAAATGTTTTTCTGTTTCTTCAAGTTTGACTAATTCTTGTTGATGTTCGGCGAGAAGATACCCATTGTTGCCTCACATTTTAGTATTTTTAATCGTCTTTTGAGTATTAATTATATTACTTTATGTTAATATTATTTTTTAACTGTGTAAAATAAAACGATATAAAAATGAAGAGATTTGGAGCAAATTAAATAAAATGGGGAAGAAAAAAAAACGAAACAAAATAGATCCAAAGTGGGAGCATAATGACGGGAGTAATGATTACATAATGATTGGCTTTCATGGTTAATGAAGATATAATTAAAGAGATAAAATGTAATGACCCAATCGGTCATTTTGACTTTTAGAACCTTGTTCACATAAATAAAACTCCGTGTATGTGCTTTTATTAATTTATGACTTGCAGGGATGGCTGGTTCGGAATTTGAAAGTGTTCGGGTTGAAATCGGAACACTTGGTTCCTTAGTTTGGCTTTAAAAGGGCAAGTTTGACTTCAGTCAACATTTTAAGAAAACGACTCCGGAATCGAGATTTGACGGTTCCAATAGGTTCGTATGATGATTTCGGACTTGGGCGTATGTTCGAATCGGGTTTTGGAAAACCCGAGAGAGTTTTGGCGCTTAATAGTGAAAACTAGCTATTTAAATGTTTAAGGTTCTTAAAATTTGGTTTGGGTTAGATTTTTGAGAAATTGAGGCCCGTTTGAAATTTCATGCCCGAGAATAGATCCGTATGGTAATTGAAGACTTGCACGCAAAGTTTGGTGTCATTCCGAGTAGTATAAGTATATTTCGGCGCGTTCGGAGTAGGTTTGAAGAATTTGAAAATTCTAAGTTGAATCATTTTGGTTTGAGGTATTATTATTAGTTTTGTTATTGTTTCACACGTTTCGAGGGTTCGATCTAGTACGTTTTATGATTTCAAGCTTGTTGGTATATTCGGACGGGGCCTCGGGAGTTAATCGGACGAGGCTCGGACCAAGTTTGGACCTTGGAGCAGCAGCTGAAGCTTCCAGCTTCTGCTGCAATCGCACCTGCGCTTGGTCAGCTGCAGGTGCAAGCACGCAAGTGCAAGCCACTAGTCGCAGGTGCGAGGAAGGGGAGGGCATCCATGTACCGCACATGCGAAATACTTGAATGCACCTGCGAGCACGCATCTGCGAAGAAGAAGGCGCGGAAGCGGAAAGGGCGCAGGTGCGAAGGACTTGGTCGCACATCGTACACGCAGGTGCAGTCCTTGGGCGCAGATGCGAAGCTTGGCCAAGCGATGGAAACTCTCACCTGCGAGGCTTTTTCGCAGGTGCGGCTAAGCTTCCGCATGTGCGAAAATGACTGTTGGACAGAGTGTTAAAAGGGGGTGAGGCTCAGTCATTTTAGTCCGTTTTCCTCCATGTTTGGGCGATTGCAGAACTTTTTGAGAGGGGATTTCAACTAGAAACTTGAAGGTAAGTTAGTTCTACACACTTTGAGGTAAATTAATGAATTATGGATAGATTATAACCGGTAAATCTTAGAAATCAAAGGTTTAGATGAAAAAACTAGATTTTTATAAAAATGAGATTTTAACCACGGAAATGGTTATAGAATTGAATGGAAATTGTATATTGAGTTCTTGAGATTATGGGTAACGTTTTCCTCCAAATATTTCTAGAATCCGGGCACGTGGGCCCGAGATGAATTTTAGAAATTTTACCATTTTAGATAGGGTAATTTATTTAATAGTATAATTTCAAATTATCGAGCATGTATTAATTATCTTATGTAACTTTTGGATAGTTTTGGATTTTTCGGCATCGAATTGAGGTTTTTACGCGATATTTTGATCGGAAAGTGGACTTTGAGACAAGGTAAGTCTCTTGTCTAACCTTGTAAGCGGGAACTTACCCCATAGGTGATTAAATTAATAATTGTTGCTAATTGTGTGGGGGGGAGGAGGAGGGGGTGCTACGTACGCACAAGGTGACGAGAGTCCGTGCGTAGCTTCTATTTTAGCTAAAGTCGAGGTAGTTTAGAACTCAAATCATGAATTACGTGTGTAAATTATCTTCTTTATTTAATTAAAGTATTTGAACTATATTGTGAATTGTTAGGAAAATATAGTAAAAGATTGAAATCTCATATACTTAAATTTTGGTATAAAGTAATTAATTGTTAATAACAATTGTGCATCCTCTCGTATATATATATTATAATAAATATACTCTCATTCCGAAGGTACATAAGAAAATGCCCTCCTTTCTTGTGGAGCGGGCCGAATGCCTCGACAGTATAAATGCATCTATGGATTGCCCCGCACGTTCCTCGGTAGTGTACACGACACTCTGGATCGGGCCGTATGACCTCGGCAGACATCGTGCCTAATAATAATAATTACACGATATTTTGCTAATTATTGCAGCTTGTGAAGTTAATTAATAAATTAGAAATTATTGTATTTGAGGGAATTTAATTATTTCTACTGGTTAGAGAAAATTAGTGTTAATCCTATAAATCATGTTGATTTAGAAAAATTCTATTTTTACTTTATTTGTTATTATTGACCCTTAGTGAGTGTCAAAGTCGACCTCTCGTCACTACCTCTTCGAGATTAGGCTTGATACTTACTGGGTATACGTTGTTTACATACTCATGCCACACTTGCTGCACTTTTTTGTGCAGGACCTAAGGCGGGTTCTATAGTAGGACCTACATGAGCGCATCTACGTTATTCAGAGGCTTAGTGGTGAGCTGCCTTTCCGAGCCGTTCTGCAACAACTATTGCCTCTTCTTAAAATTTTATTCTGTCTATTTTTATTTCAGACAATATTTAGAATTTTTGTATAATCTACTAGATGCTCATACACTTGTGACACCATGTCTTGGCACACACTAGTAGAATATTTGGACTTAATTATTTTCTTGGTTATTTTAATTTAACAGATCTTTTCATATCGTCTTAATTCTTGCAAGTAAGAAGAGTTTAATTACTCGGTTAATATTTTTAAAGAGTTGAATATGTGTTTAAATCCCTAGTTGGCTTGCCTAGCTGTAGTGTTGGGTGCCATCACGACCTATAGGTGAAATTGAATTGTGACATAAAAAAAAGGAAAAGAAGAGAGAAAGAGGCATCACGTACCTATAGGTGAAATTGAATTGTGACCTATAGGTGAAATTGAATTGTTTTTTTTTTTTTGAGCCGAGGGTCTTTCGGAAACAGCCTCTCTACTCCTTCGGGGTAGGGGTAAGGTCTGCGTACATACTACCCTCCCCAGACCCCATTAATGGGATTCTACTGGGTTGTTGTTGTTGTTGTTGTTGTAAAGAGGCATCACGTGAACATCAGCAAAAGTGAAATGAAATGTTACTGTTACGCTGTGCCTTCCTGAGATTTCTTGGAAGGGCGACGTAAGGCTAAACAATCGATGTTCGTGTAGTTACTTTCCGTCAACTGAGATCCTCTCTGTACGCTGGACGAGATTGTCAGCGTCGTACGGGAAAACCAATGTCAAGAGCAATTGAGAGAACAAAAAAGAGAATTGAGAATGAAAGAAAGCTTGATTGCATTAATGAAAGCTATTACAGAAAATCAACACAGTGTCGAGGGGGAGACCTAACGGCGAATATGATCCAGCAATCAAGCCTTCAAGGCTTCTTCCAAGTCATTTTTTCCCATAAACCGGGGGTGGATCTAGCCTTACGCTTATGGATCTAGCCTTACACTAAATATCTATAAATATTTGATTGTAAATCCAGTTATTGTTGTATATATAATTTGAAATTGGTGTAGAAATTCATAAACTTCGAATTTTGAACCCGCCTCTGTCCGAAACCATTTATAACCGTCGGAATTTAGACCTAAAAGCATTACATTCCTTAATTTTGTGACTTTTTGAATTAAAACACGAGGGTCCATCTCAAATTTGAGGGGATTCTGGCACTAACAAAATGATGTATGTTACAAACCTAATTGATGTATTCAAATTGCTAAACTGAAGAGGACAAGAAATAATACAATATATCACCATTTGCGACACATTAATTTAATTTCTTGAATTCAGGAATGATATAGTAGTATCTATTATTAGCACGAGATAACATTGGGTAAATTTCACAAATAGTCATATAACTATGATTGTTTTTCACCAAAGACATATAATTTTATTTTCTCACAGAAAAATCATAAAACTTTCACTAACTAACACACAAATCATAGTGACCGAAAAACATAATTTTTCGGTAGTATTTTCTTATTCCACATTTTTTTTATTTTTTATTTGTAGTCTATAATAATGATCCAATTAAAATATGAGAAATTCATATTTTTAGTCTCTTTCAAAAATAACAGTCGAATACAGACACACACACTTTTTTGTGTGTGTGTGTGTGTCGTGTATGTGTGTGTATTGTTTGCCTATAATATACATATTCTATTTTTTTTTCTAGCGAATGCGATTAGTTTCGATATCGATTATTTTTGTATTTTTTCCTTAAAAAAGGAATGACCCAATCCAACCTAGCCAATACCAATATACATAAATTAAAATACTAAAAGTGAATCCTTCCCACACAAAAAACTTAATTCGGAATGCATGAGATTCTGACAAAAGAAAGAAAGAAATAAAGGTATAATTAGAGAGCACTTGAAACAAAAATGCTATCAATTTGAATGAAAGTTTTGAAAAGAAAATAAAAGATAAGATTTATCGTGTTTTGAAGGATTCACTTTTATTATCATTTTAATTTATATATATGGATTTTGGGTCGAGTGATCGGATCGGGTCATTCTTATTTTAATTGAATTATTACTTATTAGAGTGAAAATAGAAAACAAAAAATTATGGTATAAGAAAATACTACTGAAAAGTTATATTTTTCGGTCACTTTAATTTTGGGTGAGTTAGTAAAAGTGTTATGATTTTTATCTGGGAGGGAGTGGTAGAGCTAAGGGTGAGGAGGAGCATGTATATTTCCGAGAACCAGTTTGGGTTTATGCCGGGGCGTTCGATTACAGAAGCTATCCACCTTGTTAGGAGATTGATGGAGCTATATAGGGAGAGATAGAAGGACTTACATATGGTGTTAATCGACTTAAAAAGATGTACGATAAAGTTTCAAGGGAGGTTTTGTAGAGATGTTTGGAGGCTAGAGGTGTACTTGTTGCCTACGTTAGGTTGATTAAAGACATGTATGATGGAGTAAAGACCCGAGTGAGGACAGTGGGTGGGAACTCAGACCATTTTTCGATTATGATGGGGTTGTATTAGGGGTAGGCACTCGGGCCTTTTTTGTTTGCTCTGGTGATAGGCGTACTCACGCACCACATTCAAGGGGAGGTGTCGTGGTGCACTCTATTTACAGATGAGATTGTACTGATTGACGAGATGCGAGACGGTGTGAACGCGCAATTAGAGTTATGGAGGCAGACCCTGAAAGCTAAAGGTTTCAAGTTGAGACAGGACTAGGACAGAATACTTGGAGTGTAAGTTCAGTAGCGAGACTCAAGGAGGGGAAGGGGAGGTGAGGCTGGACTCGCAGGTCATCGCTAGGAGAGAGAGTTTTAAGTACCTTGGGTCTACTATTCAGGGGGTGGGGAGATTGATGAAGATGTCACATATTTTTAGATTATATGAGCAGTTACATTTTTAGATTAAGGAGCTCAAACAAGTACTAATAAACAATTGATGTATTTGGTTTAAAAGTACTGATAAATTGTTCTTTCATTAAAATAACTAAATTACTCTTTTTTCTATAAATGTAGTTATATTTATAAGAAAAATGAAGAATGATAGCTATGAAGTGGAGAGAAAGTTAGGGGTTTTATCATCGAAAGTTACTTTTAGTTTTAAGTACCCAATCTCCCACTATATGATGTCGTGATGGCGCCTAGTGTGCAAATCTAGGTACCTCGACCTAGGCTAGGCACTAGTGAGTAGAGCATTCAGTTCAGAGACTTCAAGGTATACATGGCCGATGTTCGCAGGCCTCAGAGTCACCCTCTGACCTTGTTTCTCTACTGCTTACTCTTTATTTAGACGGTGATGTATTAGGGATTTTACAGTATGTTCGTGTAGAGCTTATGACTCAGTCTCACCAAATTTTGGGAGTTATTGTCAACGGTATTTTAAAATTGAAGTTCTATTATTATTTCCGCTATTTCTCTATTCATGTTAGACTTACCTAGTCTTAGAGATTAGGTATCATCATAACATCCTACGGTGGGAGATTAAAGTCGTGACATTTAGAATATTAAATAAATATTAAGGATAAAATAGTGAAAATTTTGGTCAAACAAAATATGCTTATAAGGTAAAAGATTATAAATTGGAAATGATCATCTTATGGTTGTTAGTTAATTTTAGCTTATAAACACTTTAAATGTTTACCAAATGTATAGACAATTATAAGCTTAGCTACCCTCTATAAATCTCCAAAAGATTTTGTGTATATTTTGGTAGATTTGTGAGAGCTGACTCATTGAAGAATCTATGCATTCCCCTGTTATAAAAGGCATGGATCCCAGAACAATCTTCCCATTCTCAATACTTGTAGTCAAAACTTTTCTAATTCTTGAAATTGCAAAAATGTTAAGTATGAGAAATCTTTCCCTTTTGCTCATTTTTCTTACATTGTTGAGTTGTGCAAATTTAATATCCCTAGATGCAAGGAAGATGGCTATAACAGAAACAGATCATAGTGTTCTTGAGGGTAACAACATTGTTGAAGTTGATAGAATTTATCAGAGTTTCAATTCAGCTCCATCCCCTGGAGAAGGTCATCTTCCAAAGCACAAACATTCATAGTCTTTTAGTCGGGTCTCGGCTGCATGTGGGAAATAAAACACAAAACAAACATAATCCTTTAGGATATGGAACTAGCTAGTAGAGCCAGATCTATTAATTAAAGGATTAGTCCATTACATGTGTCTGATTAAATTGTAACAAGCACATGAATATGCAATAATCTTTTAATGAAATGTTTTTCTATTTCTTCAAGTTTGACTAATTCTTGTTGATGTTCGGCGAGAAGATACCCATTGTTGCCTCACATTTTAGTATTTTTAATCCTCTTTTGAGTATTAATTATATTACTTTATGTTAATATTATTTTTTAATTATGTAGGAATAAAACGTTATAAAAATAAAGAGATTTGAAGCAAAATTAAATAAAATGCGAAAGAAAAAAAGAAAGGAAAAAGAAGAGAATCCAAAGCGGGAGCATAATGATAGGAGTAATGATTACATAATGATTGGCTTTCATGGTTAATAATGATATAATTAAAGAGATAAAACAAAAGGAAAAGAAGAGAGAAAGAGGCATCATGTTACGCGGCGCCTTCCTGAGATTCCTTGAAAGTGCGGCGTAAGGCTAAGGAATCACTGTCCGTGTAGTTACTATCCGTCAACTGAGGTCCCTCCGTACGCTGGACGAGATTATCAGTGTCGTACGGGAAAACCAATGTCAAGAGCAATTGAGAGAACAAAAAAGAGAATTGAGAATGAAAGAAAGCTTGATTGCATTAATGAAAGCTATTATAGAAAAGTAACACGGTGTCGAGGGGATACCTAACGGCGAATCTGATCCAGCAATCAAGGCTTCTTCCAAGTCGATTTTTGCCTAAAACCAGGGCGAATCTAGCCTTAAGCTTATGGGTCCCCATGATCAGTAGTTTTTGTTCAAGCCTTATTGAGAAATTCACTAAATATATATATAAATATTTGACTATGAATTCAGTTATTATTGTATATATAATTTGAGATTGCTATAGAAATCCATAAACTTCAAATTTTGAACCCGCCTCTGTCTGAAACCATTTATAACCCTCGGAATTTAGAAGAATTACATTCCTTAATTTTGTGACCTTTTGAATGTAAACATGAGGGTCCATCTCAAATTTGAGGGGATTCTGGCACTAACAAAATGATGTACGTTACAAACCTAATTGATGTATTCAAATTGCTAAACTGAAGAGGACTAGAAATAATACAATACACCACCATCTACGGCACATTAATTTAATTTCTTGAATTCAGGAATGACATAGTAGTATCTATTATTAGCACTAGATAATATTGGGTAAATTTCACAAATAGTCAAATAGCTATAATTTGTTTTATCAAAGTCATATAATTGTATTTTCTCACACAAAAATCATAAAACTTTCACTAACTAACACACAAATCATAGTGACCGAAAAACACAATTTTTTGGTAGTATTTTCTTATTCCACGTTTTTTTATTTTTAGTCTAGTAAATAATAATCCAACTAAAATAGGAGAAATACATATTTTTAACCACTTCCAAAAATAATATCCGATTTTATATATATATATATGTGTGTGTGTGTGTGTGTGTGTGTGTGTGTGTGTGTATGTGTGTGTGTGTATTACATGAATATAATATACATATTCTTCTTCTTTTGTTTTGCTAGCGAATGCAATTAGTTTCGGTACCAGTTATTTTTATATTTTTTTCTTAAAATAGGAATGTCTCAATCCAACCTAGCCAATATCGATATACATAAATTGAAATACTAAAAGTGAATCCTTCCCCCACAAAAAACTTAATTTGAATGCATGAGATTCTGACAAAAGAAAGAAATAAATAAAGGCATAATTAGTGAGCACTTGAAACAAAAATACTATCAATTTGAATGAGATTTTTGAAAAAAAAAATAAGTGATAGATGTATCGTGTTTTGAAGGATTCACTTTTATTATCATTTTAATTTATATATATGGATTTTGGGTCGGGTGATCGGGTCGGGTTGGGTCATTCCTATTTTAATTGGATTATTACTTATTAGACTGAAAATAAAAAATAAAAAATCGTGAGATAAGAAAATACTACTGAAAAGTTGTATTTTCCGGTCACTTTGATTTTGTGTGACTTAGTAAAAGTTTTATGATTTTTGTGTGAGAAAATAAAGTTATATAACTTTCATGAAAACAAATCATAGTTACATGACCATTTGTGAAATTTATCCGATAATATTCAAAAATTGTTACACATGTACTACGTACTGTTTCTCTAGTTACTATATTAATATAATCCATCAGTCACTCTAATGTAACTTAAAATATTATTGTAGATTATTTAAGAGCTATATTTTAGTATGTTAGTAACATAGTAGACTTAAACCGGGCAGCTTGTTGTAAATCTGTGATATTACTGTAATTTAATCTTTTAGCAGTAGTAGATTATATTCTCTATACTTTACGTTAGCATATTATACTTGCTCTAAATAGGTTGTTGTAGATCAACTTAATATGAGAATGTCGAAAATTATATAGGTCAATACATCGAAGTTGACCGACTTTCTTAATCATTTAGATTTAGCTACGGAAAACAGACTCACAGTATAGCAATTATCGATCATATGAAACAGACACCGGATGAGAAACCAAAAAGAAGAACTGCCGATCATATGTATATGCTCAAATATTTTACTTGATTTTTGGGATCTATCTTCTGTTGATTTCAACTATCGATCATATTCGTAAAACTTTGTTATATACATTTCTTGATTGTTTATACTATTGTGATACAAGTACATTTGTATAGAAAGAGCTTCATGGTACTAAAGGAAGAAAGGTGCAAGCAGTCTCCCTTAGTTTGCTTATGCATCCAAAATTAAGATGTATATATCTAGGCATAAAAAAAAGATCTCCACCTAGAATAGCAATAGGTTCTTTTCTTGAGAAAAAAACAGGACAATGTACCTTTGAGCAAAGCTCAATTTAATTACATATCTGCAGATTCAGAATGGAATATCTAATACTCTAGCAATCCAGTTCTGAAAAGAAATGCAGTCCTTAATTTTCCTCTGAATTATCCAATGAAAAAAGAAAATCAGATCTTGGTCATATGTCAACTTAGCCAGAACCTAATGAAGGGAAGTCTTCGAAATTCTCCCATAGTTGATCGTTATAAAACTGAGGGTCTATCTCAAATTACAGTGGATTCTGGCAATATGAATGTACGTTATAAAACTAATTAGTCTATGCAAACTTTATCTCAAATGGTCAATAGAACAGTTAAAATAAAGATAAAGAAAAAACAATACACCACCATTTGCGCGCTATATGATAAATTCAAGAATTGCTTAGTACTGATACACTATCAAATACTAATAAAGACACTTGCTTTGGTGAGGAAGAATGCAGAAGGAAGCTATCTCTGAATATCAGGCATTATTGTCTTCATACACTAGCTATCTCTGAATATCAGGCATTATTGTCTTCATACACTAGTTCTCTCCATGTTGTTGAACATTCAGCTCTGCCCCTGCATATAAAAAAGGAAGAACAAACATGTCAATTACCAATCACAAAGTTCCAAGGAATATCGATTAAATGACTTAACTAAAATATACGTATTGACAAGGTACCAACCGAGGTCTTCCCCAATCCCAGGGCCCCATACTTTGTATTTACCTTCTAATTATGGCCTGCAATTCTCTTCTCCTTTGCTCAATTCTTCTTCTCCATGGTAACATAACCACTACCCTTCTTACTCTTTTTGTCAGTTTTCTTCTCATTCTTCTTCCTTTCACCCTCCTGTTCACCACCTTCTTTCCCAACTGTTTCATCACTGCTCTTCTTCTTATTCTAATTGTCTTGTTCCTCTTCAAGTTTTCTACCCATTTCTTCACACCACCCATCTTCTTCGACCACTTTGTCACTTTTCTGGTTCTCATTCCCAGAGCTGCAGAGCTTGTTGGTTCTCTCATAAACAACTGAATTTATAGATGTAGCAAGTCGGTTCTTTGGTAGCATATTGTATTAGCTGACTCTATACTTGCAAGTATTCCTCTTGTTTTGGAAATTTACCGTATCTGTGTAACTTAAGCTGTTATAGAAAATTATTCAGACTATTTCATGTTAGCATATTACACTTACTTTAAACTGGTTCTTATAAGTCAGGTCAATATGGTAGTCTAGGAAAATATATACGTAAATACACAAATGTTAAACGACTTTCTTAATCAAGTAGATTTAGCGATCAGGAAAGCAAAACAGAAAAGGAAAATAATTCAATTATATGAGGAGAAATTTGAGAAGTTTCAAACTTACCCCTTAAACATTAATATAGAGAGAATACTACTTTACAATTTTAAGAGATTGTTTTACTCCTTTGGGTTTAATTTTTATGCGCTGATATTGTAATCAATTTTGTATGATAAATTTTTTTTGGGTTTCCTACCCAGTGTTTGGTACTCGCTTTAGGATCAGGCTAATCGGGATTCGCACTAGAAAGTCCTATTTTGGTGGGATAAAGGGCTCCCTAAGTTTTCAAACTTGAAAGAAGTATAAACAATTCCTGGCAAAGGGTGTTCAATATATGTTATATACCTCTAAAACTTGATATTTTACCTATATACGCAGTTTAATTTTTCGACAAAGGGTGGTCAATTAATCACCCTAACCAAAGTGTGGTTTCGCCGCTACTCCCTACCAAAGGCAACTATACACACCCATGGCTCGAACTCGAGACCTGTAATTAAGGATAGAGGAATAGTTACAACTCCACCACAATATTTGATGCTTTTTATGATAGATCACTTAAACTTAAAGTTAGAAAAAATAAAATTTTAATACTTGAGTTATTGCATTATTCCAATTTTTGGTACCTGTTAAATAATTTTAACGTTCAATTAACTCAAAAGTGATTTCAATTCCTGAAGTTAACCAAAGTTAAATGCTCTTGATTTGAAGTTTTACTGTATCTCAATATTTTAACTTATTATAATAAATTATTTACTCCATATTTCATGTTAATATATTACACTCACTCTGAATAGGTTGTTGTAAATTAGTTTAATATGATAGTGTAGAAAAATATACACATCAATACACATAAGCTAAAAGTCTTTCTTAATCAATTATATTTAGCTATCGTGAAAGGAAAATTAAAAATGCAAATAAGTTTATTCTACGAGGACAAAATTAAAATAATTGGCTGAAAAGAACCATTGACAATAGTACGATATAGAAAGGAATTTCTCATAACTGTGGTTTCATACTACATATCGATATTGAGCCCGTACTTGTTTACCCTACATATGGATGAGCTAACTAACAATCTTTTTCAGACAAATTTGTTAACCAGCAAAAATTGCAGGGGTATCAACTAAAAGCTTGAACTATGGAGAAGCGCTTTAGAGAGAAAAGGTTTTAGAATAAGTAGAAGTCCAACTGAATGTACATTTTAGCCAAAAAATAAAAAGTGATGCTGAGATGAGACTAGAGGGGATTGTGGTGCCTAAATGTAAACAATTCAGAGAACTAGGCTCGATGTTCTAAGAGAACGGTATGATTGATGAAGATAGTACCCATAAAATCAAAATAGGATGGTTGAAATGGAAAATGCGGCAGGAGTATTATTTAATAGGAGGATTTACCTACCAGTTCCGGCTAGTTCCGGCTAGTTCCATAGAACAATAGTAACGGCAATATTATATGGGAGTGAATGTTGCGGGTCCAACATATACACAAGATGGGTAGAGCATAAATGCTGATTTTAGGATGGATATGCAGTCATACAAGTTACACAACATTAAAAATGATCACATTCGTCAAAACATGTAAGTAGCACCCATGGAGGATAAAATAAGAGAAGACTGTTTTGATGATTTAGAGGGGTCATTCAACAACCTCTTGATGCATTGGATTGTAGGTGTGACATATGGTGACCGGAGGTGTTTAAATGGACGAGATGGACCTAAAATCACATAAAATAAAATTGCCTAGAAAGACACTGCAGCTGATATTTATAACTATTTAAATTCTACTTTATTTCTCCCCAAAAAAAAAAAAAAAAAAATGCAGCTGATGAGTATACCTACCTTCAGTCGGACCTCCAACCATCAATCACCCACCATGATATTTGAAGTCTGCCTTCAGGATTGATATCTTTGTTGCCTATACTTGATCTTCTGACCCGCTATAGTGTGAATCCCTGGATCTCTTTACAATCAAATATCATTTCCTCATTCCCGATCAAATTCTCAGATTGAGATTTGTCATGTTGAAAATCCAAAGAGATTAAACTGCCAACACCATTGAAAATGTTCGAGGGCTCAAAAACAATCTGTAATTCTGCATCTCCGCAACCCAGCCTCAATGTTGCAAAGTATTAGCCTATTGCCTCAAACAAGTCTTTAATAAGATTGGAAATGTACAAGTCTTCAATATGATTTTACCAAAGAGTAATCAACTCCCATTTCTCGGCCAAGTTGTTCTGACCATTTTGTTTTTCCAAACTGCAGCATTTAAGACCTTCACCATCTACAAAGTCAGAGAATATAATTCCTCTAGGGTCTTTGAACTAAGGCCCCACAATAGTACACTTTAACAGTGAAATAGTCAAACTCTGTCTCAGTCAAAGATCTGAACCACAAAGACCATTATATATGTCAAAAACAATAGAGTAACTGAACACAAAAACTAAAGAGCAATATAGCACGATAAATGAACGCGAAGACCGACAACGAGATAACAAAAAGGGGTTTTGCTTGATAAATGGAACGAATAAGGAAACATCTCAATTTCTTACCAATAAAGGAGTCATTCCTCACCCAGTTTCATGCCATGTTTCCAATAGCCTATTTACATCACGGTTATCGTCTACAATTTTCCTCTAAACTACAAGAAATCTGAACCTTTAAGAAAGAAAAAACAGGAATCTTTTTGGTGCAAGAGCACCACTTTGTATCCCTCCAAAATGAGCAGATCTACCATGTCAGTCTTATCTGACAGAAGTCCGTTAAACTTGTTGAAAGTTTTGCTGGGACCACACTGTTTGCTTCGGAAAGTTTCAAGACCAACAATGATCAGCTAGTAAGGTGAAGAAGACAGCAGTTTTGGATGCAGTATAGCGAAAATGACATTTCGAATGAGACAACAACTAGAAAAAAGTCAACTTTTGAGATCCTCCACCACCACCAACATACCAAGAAACTATGAAAAGTCCATCTAGATAAGCAAGAGCAACATCAAGAGAAGGAACACAACAGTATATAAATTGTAGCATTTACAATGGAAAGATACAAAAGACAAGGATGGAGCAAGGACAGAAAGCACACACATATTCACAAGGGAAGAATAGGAGAGCATCATATAGAGAAACAAACATAAACATAGACTGTGCATATGTAGACAGTTGACATGGTTCAATGAATGTGGAAAAAGATATATTACAATATGGTCTTTGAACATCTCAAGGCTTCTGTGAGAATCAGGATCGAACGCTAGTATTGAAACAAGCAAAAGTACAAATGTTGATATCTTGACCTTTTGCTAACAGGCAAGGCATGCAACCGCGCCATAATCCTATAGGCAAAGTACTTATAAGTGTGAATCGAGTTTCTTCAAACCTGGTTGACACTATTGATTCACCATCTATTTCACTATGATTGCAAAGACTAATATATACAAAATGTTTCTTACATCACTTTCCATAATTTGAATCACTTCGGTCGATGCATGAGAAAATCCATCAGCTATTAAATGCTACATTATTTAGAGATGAATTTACCTCACTATGAGACAAATGTCGGAAAATCCATCTAGAAATGTGACCTGCTCCACCACTGCATGTAGCCACAAACTAGAGCAACAGCAAAGTGGAATCATGTATTCTGCATCTGCAATGACAACATAAGCTAATGATCTTGATTGTATGCAACACTTTGACATGGTTGTTTAAATTGTTTACTAGAAGAAATGGGACTTTGGTCGTATTTAAAAAGTCAGTAAATATAGACTTCTCATGGAAAATAGCTTCCGTCTTATTTCATCTTTTGAGGGCCTTGCTAATCCAGCTTGAGACTTGTTAGTAAAGAACCAATTATAAGTTTTGCAAGGGAGAAGATGCCACTACAAGTGATAATAGTGCAGACATATCTGGTGTTTTTAATGGCAAAAGAGAAAGGAAAAATAACCAACTAAAAGCATTTCAGAATCTGTGAGGAAGCCAAAAGAATGTTTCCCAAATGAGGCAAAGTTGCAGGTTTGGCTCCAAATGAGGTGATTTATATAAATTGATAAAAATTATGAAACAGCATAAACTGTAGATGCATTCAGTTTGCATACGTTCCTGACTCGGTGTACTGAGAGATGAGGGAGAGGGAGAGAAGTTCATCCAATAGATTAGCTTTGTAGAATCCTACAGAATCAATGCTCCATCAATACCATTTGAGTCTGTCAATGATGAACAAACAAAAATATCTGTTTTTTTAATTTATTTTAGAATTTATCAAATACTTTATATATGTAAAATTTATAAAATTGCTAGCGCGGACGACATACATGTCTGTTACAGTTTCAGAAAATTAACAAAATACTGCTCAAAATACAGTCTTTTGTTCAAATGCTATAACTGGATAGCCACTTTACCTGACCAGTGTGTTTTAGTAAAAACCATCAAGCCACCAGGGTCTATCTTCGATACATTACTTTGACCATGAGAAGGTCTTTTGACCATTAGAGGTCAGACCTCATGAATCATTGAACAGTATAGCTAAAAGCCCACTCTATGGAGCAACTTACAAGATGGCAAAGCTGTACAAGAATACCATCAGTGAAGGCATACTTCAGAGTAATGTTTACCTTTATGTATGAGTTGCTCAAACTCAGATTCCTTTTTTTTTTTTTTGTAGCATCCAGCATTGTAGATTTTTTCTTTTACTTTTCTTCAGCAGCTCTGATGTGGAATTCTAGATAAAATTTGGTTTGAGACCTACCAGTAGTCACGACAAGAGCAGAAACCTCCTTTAAAGTGGTGAAAACGAGTGGCATCCCTAACAATAATTTCTCGCCCTACAAGCTTGGAGATAAATTTGATTGCTGAGTGACAGTCATTACAAATTCGAAGGTTTTTCATGATTCTTAAAGTAGTGTTCTTCGGGGTATTTATTAACCCAAATGCAATTGCAAGCTTCTCACTGTGATGTCTAAGAATCTGCTCTTTCACCTCATAATCAAGATCATGCAGCACTGACTTGGTGTCTGGAATGAATCCCATCTTTTTTATATCTTCCCAGATTTTTTCCATTGTCTTGTAAATAGCATCTCGCTGCGGATGAAGCCCATCATCTACCCCAAAGACATGGACTATGTTTTTTAATTGAATCCAGCTAAATCCTTGTTCTTTCTTGACCTGTCTATCCTTCATTGATTTTCTGATCTTGGCAGCTTCCTCCCATATTCCACAAGCAGAATACACATTAGCAAGTGCTGAGTAGGCCCCACTATTTTCAGGATCAATTGAAAGCAATCTGTCGGCTGCAACTTTTGCTAGCTCCACTTTTTTGTGAACCCTACAAGATGCTAAAAGTGAACCCCATGCAATCACATCTGGTTCAATTGGCATCTTCTCTATGAAGTCTTGTGCTTCTTCTAGCAACCCAGCACGACCAAAGAGATCAATCATGCAAGCACAGTGGCTGGAGGTGGGTTCAATACTGTGCATCTGTTTCATCATCTTGTAATAATTACGACCTTGAGCGACCAATCCTACGTGTGTACAAGCAGTCAGAACACCAACATACGTGATATGATCAGGCTTCATTTCAAGTGCAAGCATATCCTCAAACAATTGTATGGCTTCAGCTCCAAGTCCATGCTGAGCTAAAGCCAAGATCATGGAAGTCCAAGAGACCGTGTCTCTGTTCAGGCGTATCAAATCAAATACTCTCCTTGCACAGCTGATATTTCCAGCCTTGGCATACATAGTTATCAGGGCATTGCTAACAGAAACTGATAATGCTTCCCCTGACTTAATGGCTGCTGAATGGATTTGCTGACCATGATTTAAGGATGCCACGCTTGAACAGACACTCAACATTGCTGCTAGAGTATAATTATTGGGGTCTGGCCCGTCTTTAACCATTGACCTGAAGAGTTCCATTGCATCATCATAGAGGCCATCTTGAACGTAACCAACAATCATGGCTGTCCAGACAACCACATCACGGTCCTTCAATGAGTCAAAGATCTTCCTTGCTGGACTTATATTACCAAGCTTTATGTACCCATCTAGTAGTGCAGTAAATGCAATGACGTTTAGACTAGACTCTCTATTTTTCCCCAAAATTTTTCGAGCAATGTCTACCCCACCGCATCGGGAATACATACAAATCAAAGAATTCCCAACAGCTCCTGACGTGTCAAATTCAGTTCTGATAAGATGAGCATGGATTTGTTTTCCTAGATTTAACTCCCCAAGATTAGCACAAGCTGATAAAGCACTAGCTAAAGTATATCTATCAGGTCCCAGTGAAGATTCTTTAAGCATTCTAGAAAACATATTAAGAGCTAGAACGTCAAAGCCGTGCTGATTATAGCCTGTAACCATTGAATTCCACGAAACTATGTCATGCTCATCCATTTGATCAAATTGTGCCAGTGCTAAATCCACCCGACCAGCCTGCATATGCAACGAGATCAACGCGTTCCAGCTTGAGGTGTTCTTCACAACTATCCTGTCAAAAACATTTCGAGCTGCATTTGCATCACCTGACTTGGCATACATATTCAACAGAGAATTTGCCACGGAAACATGACTACTCAACCCAAATTTAACAGCAAAGGAGTGAACTTTTTGGCCCTCGTATAATGCTCTAATTGCAGAACAAGAAGCAAGAACACTTGTAAACGTGTACTGGGACGGCAAAACATCAGAAGAAACCATCTCAAGAAACATCTGAATTGCAACCTGAAAACGACCAACCAAATTGTACCCAACAATCATAGTGGTCCACGAAACAGAATCGCGATATGGCATTTCCTTAAATATCGAATATGCTTCGATAACCGAACCTTGTTTCGAATACCCAGATAAAAGTGTATTCCAAGAAGAAGTATCTCTCACAGGCATTTCATCAAACACTTTACGAGCATATGATAAAAACCCAGTTTTGGCATAACCATTGATGAGATTATTCATAAGGAAAACGCCTAAATGGAGGCCGGATTTGATTATACTGCCATGGATTAACTTTATGGAAAATGGTTTTTTTGTTTTCAGGCTGTCTTGGAGAAGTGATACGTAGAAATGTGACTGAGAACCAAAGGATTGTGAGGTTTGATGATTCATTTGAAGAATAATAAGGAACGATTATGCAATTTAAATTTTGTTTTCCGCTAGTTTCATCACTTTTTAGTTTTTCTTAATTTAATTTTGAAGTTCTAAATGTTTATGAACTGGCGGGACGAGACAAGTGACCTTATAATCTGTTTGGTTGCTAGGATTATCCCCAAACCTTTTATTTGTTACGAAATTTCTTTTAATCAGGAAAAAACAATATTTTGTGATGAAATGTAGCTCAAACTAATAATATATAACAAAGAAAAACAAGCTAAGAGATATAGAGGAAAAGAGAGAGAAATTCTTATTTCTTCTTCAATTGTGTGATCTTTCCATCTATTACAAGACCTTTATATAGGCATGAAAAATGAAAGAATATGTCATTAAGCATTTGAGATCATGGAGGAAGATCATGGAGTTACAATCATAGCTCTATAAGTATTATAGTAGTAAAAGTTATGGAGATAATTGAGAAGAGTAGTGAGCGTTACTCCTTTGGTGGTTATGGACATCCATCATAATTCAAGATTTTATAACACTCCTCCTTCGATGTCCATAGATATTGTGCATCATTAAAACCTTGCTAAGAAAAAATCCTATGGAAAATAAATTCTAGTGAAGGAAAAAGAGTACACATATCATGTAATACGCATTGCTTGCTGTCTCATTAAAAACCTTGCCAGGAAAACTCAGTGGGATAAAACCGTAACTAAGGAAAAAAGAGTACAACGCGTATTTACCTCCCCTGATGAAAACATCAATTTATTTCACCTAGATTATGTGTTCCGATCATGTATACCAACTTCTCAAATGTTGAGGTTGATCATGCTTCGTTGAATAGAATCACCAAATTATCAAGCGAACAAATTCATTGAACATCTATTTCACCATTCGGTAAAGATTGTGTCTGATAAAGAACTTTGATGAAATATATGATTTATTTTGTCTCCTTCAATATATACTTCTTTCAATTGAGATAAGCAAACATCATCGTTTTCACTATTATTGGAGTCTTCTCTTCAAAGTAAAGTCACACATCGGTTGTGTGTTGAGTGACTTGATATATCAGTTGCTAGTATATTGACATTGTTGAATAAGTATCAACAATTGATTGCCTTGTGAAATAATAATATGGCAGTACCCTCACATACAAATAGATTGTTTGAAGAACGAACTTCAGAAAGGCCTGCATTTGCATAACCAACAAAACTTTGGCAATATTTGTTAGAATAAACAAATCTATATCAAGGATTCCTTTTACTATAATCCAAATAGTATTACAATATCTTCATATAGGAATAAAACTATATCTTGCTTGCATATTGTTGTGCTCATAGTTCTAGCAAGATACATTAGTGCACCAATTGCACTAGACACAAAAATAAATCATGCACGCCATGATCGTTCTAATTCACATAAGAATTTGCTGAAGCTTTATTTAATAAATTTTTTGGGAAACTTAATATGCTTCAAAACAATTTAAACTCTTCAATGATTTCCATTATACGCATATCAATTTGTCATGTGCCAGATTAAAACCTGAAATGACTACATCCACCACAGGAGAACATGTCTCTATATAACCAATGCCAGGATATTTACAAATCTTCTTGTGACACAAGTCGTCTTTATGTCTATCGACTTGATTTTTTTCGCACAAGAACACATTTATACCTCCACTGGCTTTATACTTTCAGGTGTTGGGACTATTTGTCCAACTTCATATTTTTCAGGTGAAGTCAATTTTCATTGCGTATTTTTCATTTGGCCAATCATTTATCTGTCTAAATTTCATGACAGATTTGAGATCAAGATCCTCGTCAATATTAATAATATTGAGCGCTACATTATATTAACAACATCGTCGATGATCATTTTGCATCGGTTCCATCATCACTCAATAAAGACATAACTTACCGAGATCTAAATAGTTTCAGGTACCTGAGCCTCTCCCATGAGGTCTTATAAAGTGTTAAGTCGTGGTGCTCTTATAGAGCACTTGTCACGCCCTAAAACTACGTAACCGGTACCCGGTACTCTACCATACTCGAGTGAACCATCCCATAGATTAATACACATCCATATGCCTAATAGGAGGATGTGAAAGCCTCTTCAATTACAATCATTTTAAGATATACGACAAAACATGAATAATGTCTTTAGGTAAATATTTTTCCTTTGAAGTCAAAACTTCATAAAGATAAAAGAGAGTTTGATTCATGCACGCCATGTAAGTAACCATAGGATTACAACCCAAAATAAATACTACTATTATCTATGGAATCTCTATGACACAAAATGGAATAGTCAACCAAGGTATAACCTAGTAGTTAAAAAGGATAGTAATATAATAAAGCTCTCCACGAATACTAGTGTGGAGTCTCACCAAATAACATCAATGGGAAATGTAGAGCTGCCCTATCCACGTGGCCCAAATTTCATAAGTATAGCAAAAATCCTCATTTCATCATTTGAAGATAAATCCTTGAATTCTAACTCCAACTCATTCGTTACACTTGTTATGGGATCTAATCGTTCCACTAGAAACTCAAAATAATATCATTCAAATAAGACCCAACACTATTCATCATCCCTACCAATTAACTCTTCAATTTCAAGACTAGCTTCTAGGGATTTTATAAATAGATGTTTAAATACAAATTTAACTTCATAAATATACTCTATTATGTCCATGGAGTATAATACCCAAGTTTGGAGTGAAGGGATTACCTCTTTGTTAAACCCTAGAATTTCCAAGATTTGAGTTCTTGAAGTGTTCTTGAGATTTTTTCCAGAAATCTATAATTTTCAT
This sequence comes from Nicotiana otophora, assembly GCA_000715115.1. Taxonomy (NCBI): domain Eukaryota; kingdom Viridiplantae; phylum Streptophyta; class Magnoliopsida; order Solanales; family Solanaceae; genus Nicotiana; species Nicotiana otophora. The sequence goes on along the minus strand of AWOL01S0013294.1, from coordinate 81,962 downwards.
GTAGTTGAAGAGTTAAAAGATGTAATTAATGAACTAAATCTACCGAGAAAGAATTAAATTCTTACCTTAAAAGTGTATTAATGGTAGAGAGATATTTTCTCTCTCTATGTCTTCAAAGACAAAGCCCCAAAATAAAAGACCAATCTCCTCCCGTAATTGTCTTTAAAAGGCTTCAAAATTCGGATGCCGCATGGGACGCATCGCATGCTTCATCGCGTGCGTCCCAGCTCCTTCAACCTGAGCGGATGCCAATTTGGCGCTATGGGACACGTTCACTGCCTCACACTGGGTTCCAACTTATTTCGGACGCGATGGAGATGCGAAGCATCAAGTGCAACGTCCATCATTGAAATAATATTTTGGTCTTTAACTTTGTTTATTCCATTCCCCAACTTTACATGTTACTTTTGTCTTTAATAATTAATCCCTTTGTCCCTTTTGTCCCTTTGTTAGCCAACAACCTTTCTACTTTTTTCTAAATCCTTACTTTTCTAAATTCTTTTTTTCCGTTGCCAGCAAGAGGCTAGGATTTTAAAATCCTTGTTTTCTAATTAAATTCTAATTTTTAAAGTTAGCTACATACCATTGAGTTCCCATAATTTCGGCCCTTCTGACATAGAAACTTGATATGCTCCAAATACATTTGCTGACCTTGTAACCTCCATTAATTCAATGATTAACTATTGAAATTATCCCTAAGTATTCTAATAACCTTGTTCTACTCGAATAACCATATATCTCTTATTTAATAAATTAACTCGAATTAATTAAGAAAATTCACGGGGCTTTACATTCTCCCCCACTTAGAAACATTCGTCCTCGAATGTAAATCTTTGGTCGTATTAAAGTCCAATAGTGTAATCTCCATGTCTTTCCTAACTCCTCAACTTTTAAGGATTCAAAATTTCACTAACTCTCTAAATTTTCAAGAATTTTGACAGAGTTTCCTTTGTTTATAGGCCTTATCCAAAATTTTCAACCTGCCAGTGAACCACGAGAATGCAATATGAAAGTCCCCACACGCCTCTACTCATGACAACTACCTCCATAAATATATCCACAACCTCATATACCTCAAAACACCACTATAGCCACTATCGGTATCACAACAACAATATTTATTATCATAAGACAAGTCTAACAACCATGTATAATAGATGAACCAATCAATCACCTATCTCATGGAAGTCAATTATGATAAACTTTAAAATCAAAATTTCAAAAAACAAAAAAATAGCCATACCTGAAGTCGCGAATAAGTGGGGATATCTGATTTTCATATGTTCCTCGGCCTCTCAAGTAGCCTCCTCAACATCATGATTACGCCATAACACTTTAACTGAAGCTATGTCCTTAGTCCTCAACCTACGGACTTGCCTATCAAGAATCTCAACCGATTTTTCATTATAAGTTAAACCTTCATTTATTTCTACTACCTCCGGTGAGATGATGTGAGCAAGGTCGGGCACATACCCCCGTAGCATCGATACATGAAAAACAGGGTGAACTAAAGTCATTGATGCAGGTAACTCCAGCTTGTAGGCTACTTCACCAATCCTTTTCAAGATTCGATATGGACCAACGAATCTAGGACTTAGCTTGCCTTTCTTCCCAAATCTCATAACGCCATTCATTGGTGATACCTTCAAGAACACTTGATCACCCTTTTTAAACTCCAACCTAAGTCGATGTACATTTGTATAGCGTTTTTGTCGACTCTGAGCGGTCTTAAGTCGTTGTTGAATCAAAGTCACCTTCTCTAAGGCATCATGTACAAGATCGGGACCAAGTAGTCCTACATCAGTCGGCTCAAACCATCCAATAGGTGATCTACAACGTCGTCCGTACAAAGCCTCATAGGGAGCCATTTGGATACTAGCTTGATAGCTATTATTGTAGGCAAATTCCATCAGAGGTAAGTGTTTATCCCAACTTCCACCAAAATCAAGGACACAAGCCCGCAACATATCCTCAAGCATCTGAATAGTCCTCTCAGCTTGTCCGTCAGTCTGTGGATGAAAAGCGGTACTCAAATTGACACTTGTACCCAATCCTTCTTGAAAGGACTGCCAAAAATGAGCAGTAAACTGAGGCCCTCTATCAGATATAATGGAAACTAGAATACCGTGAAGTCTGACAATTTCTTTCAAGTACAACTTAGAATACTGTGATGCCGTGTATGTCATCTTTACTGGTAAGAAATACGCCGACTTTGTAAGTCGGTCTACAATCACCCAAATAGAGTCATGCTTCAAGCGAGTGTGAGGCAAACCCACAACAAAGTCCATATTAATCATCTCCCACTTCCCAAGTAGAATCTCAATATTTTGATCCAACCCACCAGGTCTTTGATGCTCAGCTTTTACTTGTTAGCAATTTAAACATCTAGCCATGAAGTCCGAAACGTTTTCCTTTATCTGATTCCACTAATAGATCTCATGTAAGCCCTTGTACATTTTTGTGGACCCTGGATGTATAGAATATCTCGAACTGTATGCCTCAGCCATAATTTCATTACGAAGTCCATCAACATCTAGCACGCACAAGCGTCCATTCATCTTCAACACCCCTTCCCCGTCAAGAGAAAATGCAAGGATATCTTTAGATTGTACACCATTTTTAATATTCACCAGATTTGGATCTTCAAATTGCTTAGCTTTGACAAGTTCAATAAAAGAGGAACGTGTCATGGCACAAGCGGCAATGTCTTTAGCTATCGGTAAATATGCCAACGTACCTTCTGACTTTCGGCTTAGCGCATCGGCTACCACATTCGCCTTTCTCGGATGGTAATGAATGCTTAAACAATAATCCTTCAATAGTTCTAATCATCTCCTTTGCCTCAGGTTTAATTCCCTCTGCTTGAATATATATTGCAAACTTTTATGGTCGGTGTATACTTCACAGTGCTCACCGTACAAGTAATGCCGCCAAAATTTCAAAGCAAATACAACTGTGGCTAGTTCCAAGTCATGGGTCAGATAGTTCTTCTCATGGATCTTCAATTGTCTATAAGCATAAGCAATAACCTTACCTTTTTGCATCAAGACACAACACAACGCAACCCTAGAGGCGTCATAATACACCACAAATCCATCTGAACGTGTTGGCAAGGTCAACGCTGGTGATGTAGTTAATCTAGCTTTTAACTCATTAAAGCTTATTTCACAAGCATCCGACCACTGAAATTTTGTTGCTTTCTGCGTCAATTTGGTTAACGGAGATGCAAGAGTAGAAAATCCTTCAACAAACCGCCAATAGTAGCATGCTAATCCCAAGAAACTGCGGATCTCTGTCGGTGTAGTTGGTCTAGGCCAACTCTTAATCGCTTCAATCTTTTGAGGGTCAACCTTAATACCTTCACGAGTTACCACATGACCCAAGAATGCTACGGATTCAAGCCAAAATTCACACTTAGAGAATTTGGCATATAACTCATTCTTCAAAAGCGTCTGCAACACTATTCTCAAATGATTGGCATGCTCATCTTGACTTTGTGAATAGACTAATATGTCATCAATGAAAACAATCAAGAATTTGTCAAGAAATGATTTGAAAACCCAATTCATTAGATCCATAAAGGCTGCGGGTGTATTTGTTAGCCCAAATGACATCACCAAAAATTCATAATGCCCGTAGCGGGTCTGAAAAGCCGTTTTGGGAATATCCTTCTCTCGAATTTTCAATTGATGATACCCCGACCTTAAATCAATCTTCGAGAAGTACTTTGCCCCTTGCAACTGGTCAAACAAGTCATCTATTTGAGGCAACAGATACCTATTCTTGACGGTCACCTTGTTAAGTTGCCTGTAGTCAATACACATCCTCAAAGAACCATCTTTCTTTTTTACAAATAACAGTGGCACACCCCAAGGTGATACACTAGGTCTAATAAACCCTTTATCCAATAAATCTTTCAACTGCTCCTTCAATTATCTCAACTCAACTGGAGATATTCGGTGTGGGGGAATAGATATCGGCTGAGTATCTAGCACCAAATCTATCCCAAAGACGATGGTCTGATCTGGTGGAATACCTGGAAGCTCGTCAGCAAAAACATCAGGAAACTCATTAACAACTGGCACACACTGAATGTTTGTTACCTCCACAGTTGTGTCCGTGACTCTGACTAAATGATAAAGACATCATTTCGTAATAATGTTCTTCGCCTTAACGTATGAAATAAACTTACCTCGAGGCTCAGTAATATTGCCATTCCACTCACGACCTGGCTTATTAGGAAACTCAAACATGACCACCATAGCACGACAATCAAGAATGGTATAACACTTGTATAACCAATCAATCCCCATGATCACATCAAAGTCAAGCATTTCTAGCTCAATGAGGTATGCCGTAGTCTCTCGATCTTGAATTATAATCACACAACCCCTATAGACGCGGGAGGCTATAACATAATCTCCCACCGGAGTCGACACAGAAAATGGTTCAAGTAGTTGTTCTAGCTCTATCCCAAAATCCAAAGCAAAGTACGGAGTAACATAGGAAAAAGTAGATACGGGGTCCATAAGTACATAAGCATCTAGAGTACAAACAATAAGTATACTTGTGACGACAACATCTAAAGCCTCCGCAGTTGGGCGAGTAGGCATGGAATAGAAACGAAGATGAGTCCCCTGGGAAGTAGTAGTTGTCTGCGGCACCTTTCCTGCATTTTCGCCCACTGTGGGCCCCATTACCCCTAGGTTGTAATGACCCGGCTGGTTGTTCCGAGAGTTATAGCCCCGTTTCCCCCATTTCTACTTCAGTATATGTTGTTCAGTTGTGTTGTGTTGTATCGGGTTGGTAGGTTCGAGTCCGGAGTAATTTCGGAGTGGAATGAGACACTCATGCTCTTATTTAGAAGGTTAATTTGGAAAAGTCAACCGGATGTTGACTTATGAGTAAACGATCTCGGATTGGGATTTTTATGGTTCGGATAACTCCGTTAGGTGATTTTGGACTTAGGAGCATGTCCGAAATATAATTTGGAGGTCAGTAGTAGAATTAGGCTTGAATTGGCGAAATTGAAAATTTGGTGATTTTCGGTCGGCAATGGAAAATTTGACTTCGGAGTCGGAATGGATTTTTGGAAGTTGGATTAGATTCGTAGTGTCATTTGTGATGTGTGTGCAAAATTTAAGGTTATTCGGACGAAGTTTGATAGGTTTCGATATTGGTTGTGGAAATGTGAGGTTTCAAGTCCATTAAGCTTGAATTGGTGTGCGATTCACGTTTATGTTATTGTTTGATGTGATTCGAGAGCTCGATTGAGTTTGTATGTTATTTTAGTTCTTGATGGTACCTTTGGTTGAGGTTTCAGAGACCTCGGGTGTGTTTCGGGGTGAGTTTTGAGCGAGTCCGGGCATTTCTGGAACTCAGGTATGGTTCTGGTGCTTTGAATTTCGCGGACCTCAGCAGAATTTCACGGACCACATAATTCTGCCGCGGCAGCACTCCGGGAAAGAGTTCTGCAGATCCGCTGGTCCGACTTCGGAAGCCCATATAAACGGGGTTTAGGGCATTATTTCACATTTTGGACCTAGGGAAACTACTAATTTAGACCAAAAACCCAAAATTAGCTCAAACCCGGCCCCCGGACCCACGACTCGGAATCGGGTAAAAGTTATAAATTACGAACACTCATTTACTTACGAGTCCAAACATACTAGTTTCACTCAAATCCAACTTCGAATTGACATTCAAATCCCAAAAATTCATTTTATGAAGTTTCTATAATTTTTCCCAAATTTCCACCTCAAAGTACTAATCAGATGATGAAATCATTGATATATTCATGTATATTAACCAAATTCGAGTTAGAATCACTTACCCCGATGAATTTCTTGAAAAACCCACGAACAATCACCACAAACCGAACTCCCTAGGTCCAAAATGTGAAATAATGCCCTAAACCCCATTTATATAGTGCACCCTCTGAACTCAGACCAGCACGATCGCGCCTCCCAGGTCATGCGGTCGCGAAAACATGGTGCGGCCGCACTTTTTGGTGGTTTCACTGCCAAGCTTTAGTATTTTGGCCATACCTTTCTCTACAGATGTCCAAAGGATGACTTCTTTATCTTTATGGAAACTACACACAAAGGACTACAACTTTCGTTGAATCATCTCCAAATTCCTTGTAGATCAAACGATATAGGCTTTCGAAGTCGAACTAGCTGATCTGCAGAACGTTTTCCCGGAGTGCGGCCGCGGCAGAATTATGTGGTCCGCAAAATTCTATTGAGGTCCGCGAAATTCAAAGCACCAGAACCATACCTGAGTTCCGGAAATGCCCGAACTCGCTCAAAACTCACTCCGAAACACACCCGAAGCCTCCAGAACCTCATCCAAAGGTACCATTAAGTCCTAAAATACCATACAAACTCAATTGAGCTCTCGAATCACATCAAACAATAACAAAAACATGAATCGCACACCAATTCAATCTTAATGGACTTGAAACCTCAAACTTCCACAACCGATGACGAAACCTATCAAACCTCATCCGAATAGCCTCAAATTTTGCACACACATCACAAATGACACGGCGAATCTAATCCAACTTCCACTGTCGACCAAAAATAACCAAATTTTCAATTTCGCCAATTCAAGCCTAATTCTGCCACGGACCTCCAAATTACATTCCGAACACACTCCTAAGTACAAAATTACCTAACTGAGCTATTCGAAACATAAAAATCCTAATCCGAGATCATTTACTCATAAGTCAACATTCGGTTGACTTTTCCAACTTAACCTTCTAAATAAGAGACTGAGTGTCTCATTCCACTCCGAAACTACTCCGGTCCCGAACCTACCAACCTGATACAACACAACACAGTTGAACAACACATAAAGAAGCAGAAATGGGTGAAACAAGGCTATAACTCTCGGAACGACCGGCCAGGTCGTTACATTCTCCCCTTCTTAAACAAACGTTCGTCCTTGAATGAGTCTAGAAACATACCTAGAGTCTCAAATAGGTTTGGATATCTTCTCTGTATCTCCTGCTTGGTCTCCCAGGTGGCCACCTCTATGGGAGAGCCTCTCCACTGCACCTTCACTGAAGCTATGTCCTTTGACCTCAACTTTCGGACATGCCGATCCAAAATATCCACTGGCTTCACATCATAAGTCATAGCACCCTCCAACTGAACCGTGATGAAATCCAAAACATGGTACGGATCTCCAATATACTTCCGGAGCATGGAAACATGAAATACTGGTGCACACTCGACAAGCTGGGTGGCAAGGCAAACTTATAAGCCACCTCCCCTATCCTCTGAAGCACCTCAAAAGGCCCAATGAACCGGGGGCTCTACTTGCCCCTCTTCCCAAACCTCATAACACCTTTCATGGGTGATACCTTCAGCAAAACCTTCTCCCCAACCATGAAAGATACATCACGGACCTTCCTGTCCGCATAGCTCTTCTACCTAGACTGCACCGTGCGAGGC